>CM038677.1:165824425-166086527 GCA_021605205.1 Aegilops longissima | reverse complement strand
ACTTCGCTCTCACATCAAGAAATTGACTGAACTGTATGAGATTTCCAAAGGCTTCACTCAAGGGATTGGTAGGTGTAGGATTTTGAGTTGAGCATCACATGGAAATTTTTCCTTAGTATTTCCTCACCCCTTTAACAAGACGGTGTTTCCTATGACTCAAGAAAGAGAAAATGAAACTACGAAAACAAAAGTCTTCACGCTCATGTTCCTCAAATGAATACCAAGTCTTCAAGGTCACACCAATTTCTTCACTTTCAAAGTCTTCGTAAAGTCTTCTAATATCAAAGTCTTCAATCAAGAACTTCATTTTAGGGTCGACTTCTCTCAGAAATATCAAACTCCTCATAGACTTATAGACCGTGTACACTCACAAACACATTAGTCCCTTAACCTATAAGTCTTCAATACACCAAAATCACTAAGGCACTAGATGCACTTACAATCTCCCCCTTTTGGTGATTGATGACAATATAGGTTAAGTTTTCAACGGGATAAACATATGAAGTGTAAATACTGATATTGAGGAATTTGATTGCAAGATATAGAAGAACCCCCTCAAGATGTGCATAGTGAGGAATTTGCTTTTGAGGCAATGCACATTTGAAGAGTTGAATCATGGAGATCTCCCTATATCTTGTAATTCATACACGATTTGACATATAATATGAAGAATTTGAAATGCATGATGAAATATGGTGCTTGATGAAATTCAGCATGTGTGGAATACATTAATGAGGAGTAAGCATGCAAAATAACGATCAAGAGTATCGAGCTCAAGAGAATCGTAGCTCAGAGCATCAAAAGTATCGTAGAGCATAGTGCCGCAGTACAAAAGGCATCAAAAGTATCAAAGCACCATCGGATTTAAGATTACAACTCGATCCAATAAAAGTTTCAAGAACGAGAGTTGTAACTTAACAAAATAAATTGCCCATATAATAGACCCGCTTGAAGACTAACTCAAATTTCTCCCCTTTGTCATCGAATGACCAAAAGGATCAAACCGAGGACTAACGCTCAAGAATTTCAAGTTGAAGAAGGAGCGCCGTTGTTGGGGTCGGTTGTTGTAGTAGGGCCCGCCGCAGTGTCGCCCAAGTCTTCATTTTCACTGTTGTCTCGTGATGAAGAATAGGAGCTGGCCACCAAGGAAGGAACTTTGACCTTCTTGTATTTCTTCTGAGGAGGTGCGACCAGTCAAATTCTTCCTTGAGACCCATTGTCGCCATTTCTTCCCGATCAGAGACATTAGAAAGAACAGCCAAAGCGCTTGAAGGTTTCATGGAGGTAGTAGTGGTTTTTCTTCACCGCATTGTGTGTAGAGGTCATGTTGTGAAGAATTGAACCAAACCGACGCTTGAACCATTTATGATTGTGATCAACCTTCCGATGAAGACCGAGGAGTAACTCACGATCACCATCACCTCGGTGCCGTGGCTTGAGGACTTTGCTTGAATGAGGTATTTGTGGCAGGTCATGTGGCGTAGTCATCATTGGTGGAGTAGGATGCAGCTTTATGAAACTGTCCATCCAATGGACGAATGCCTTCATCGATCACAGCAGCAGCCTTGCCCTTGTCATCACCGAGGTAAATGTCCGCTTGAGGACTTCAATCGGGGCAAGTAGCTGCAAAGTGGTTCGTAGTATCGCCTTTGTAATTGAGTGAAGACCTTGTCCCCGATGAATCTCATTATCCAAGGCGATAAGGCTTCAGCTCAAATGGTGACATAGCAATGTTTGCCGAGTCCTCATGAAGAAATCATGGAAGTTGATGGGAACGCCATGAATGATATTGAAAAGCATATTCTTCATGATGCCAACGACTTCTTCATCATTTGAGTGTGCCTTTGATAGGACTCATTGTCTTCGCTGAATCCGATAGATAGTCCGAGGCACATACAATAATTCCTTGACGAGGAATTTGGTTCTTGGGGCTCCTGGCTTCAAAGGCTTCATCAAGACTTTGCATATAGTGATTTGAAAGTCTTGTTCGTTGTAGATACAACAAGCACCATCAAGTGGAGGATCGAGTGGTAGGGCACGGGCAATTCAGTTGCAGGTGCCTTTGTAGTGAGTATTTTCGCACATCCAGTCTAATACCCATGAGTTCACGCCTTCAAAGATCTCCCGTGATGTGCAGCGCTGCATAGAATTGAAGAATGAGTTCTTCATTCCAGTCACAGATGTCAGCAGAAATTCGAAGTCCCGCCGTGAAGAACATTGAGGACCGGCTCAAAGCCCGGCAGAGACTCCATGTCCACATGAGGAATATGTGCATGATCAAGACTTTGTCTTTGTTGAAGAGCACCGAGGAATAGAAATTGGCTTGACCGGCAGTCCGTAAACGCCTCTTCCTTATGCGTAGCGTAATCATAAGGATTGTAATCTGAAGAATACGTGTCGCCAAGAAATCTTCAGCCTTGAACTTTGCTTTGTTGAGAAGGGATTCTTGGCTTTGGCAGTGGAGTGTCGTTGAGTTGCATCACGACCTCTAGAATCGCAACTCGTGTTCTTCAGTCGAGGAATTTCTTGTTCCTCAACAGTGCAGTCCGAGGATCAGCAGAAGCAGGTTCATCAACGCTTAGTGGCTGGAATTTCTTCATGGACAGATGAAGTGGGATGAGTTTCTTCAGAGCCCATTTGAACTGTTGGAGCAGGGACCGAGGTATCTGTTGATTGGGGTGAAGAGTGGAGAATTTGGATGTCGACTTTCCCAAAAGTCATCGTCATCACCGGGCGCTGTGCTTCCAATATCCACATCTTCTTCAAGTTCTCAACACCGCCTCTTCATTGTGAACCGAGGCATAGGCGAGGAAATGATTGGGGTTGAAGGGATTGCTTCCACTTCAATTTCTTCATCAATCTGCTCCCGAAGCAATGTAATGATTTTCTTCATCGATCCGCTGGGATCTCATAATCTTCATCAAAGGAACAAGGTCCTTTGATGGAATTGAGGAAATTGGAACAGCATCAATAGGATTTTCAAAGGAGCTGGTCATTGGCTTCATCTTCTTTGCGTCAAGAATTTGACGAGCTGATGCTTTCGTTGCTTTCACAGCAGCTCGTTTCATAGCCTTGGTCTTCTTCTTCATCGATGTGATGGAAGAATTGGAGTTGGTGTAGGCGCAGGAGGAGCCGAGGAATCTGGTTGATTTTTCTCAGCGCAAATCGATGCAGCTGTTCTGACTTGTTCAGGGCTTTCAGCGCACTACTAGTGGATGCCCCGCAATTTTTTAGCGGCTAGAATGGGATCATCAGCCTTGAACTAGCATTTTCTTCAGCAGAATTGAACTTCATCACGGTGCCGGCATGTTCTTCACCGCTGAGCTGAGGCTCCACTTGAGGAATTTCATGTTGCGCTGGGGCAATATTGGTGAATTTCTTCGTCAGTTGATTTAATCTGACTTTTGCTCCTTGCCAATCAGCATAATAAGCATCAAAGTTTTTGCCGAGGGCTTGATTTCGCTCGACCTTGAGAAGTTCCTCGTGTCATTTCGACAACGTTTTTCTTCGTGAACTTCTCCTTTTCAGATTGAGCTTTCTTGATCTCTCTTGCTTTTTCAAACTTCCATTTCTCTTCAGTGATGAAATGGGTCAGCATGTGACTTTGTCCAGGGGTCAGATGAAAATCAGGCATAGTGTGTTTGGATCCTTGTGCCGAGATCAATGTAATCGAGGATTTTCCTCGATCCAACAGCAAGGGCACGATGTGCCTTTGGCTCTAGCGGCCCTTTTCTTGGGGTCTCGATGATTTCCGCAAGTTCATCATCAGCCTCATCATCTTCAGTGGCTCTGGAAGGCGACCTGTTTCTTCTTGGGACTTGGCCGAGGACCTCGTCCAGCTGTGGCCTTAGTCTTCAGCAGAGTCGGGCCAGATGAAGACTTTGGTGCAGCTGAGGAACTTGCTGAAACACCAGAGGCAATGGAGAAGCCTGCAGTCCTTTGGCACGTGGCCAGATGCACAGGTGCTGAGGACTTTGTCGGAACTGCTGAGGACTTGGAAGGAGCTGCTGAGGACTTTGAAGGAGCTGAGGATTTTGGAGGAGCAGGAGCAGCATGAGGAATTGGCCGTGAGGGCATAACTGAGGAACTTGGCCGTGAGGGCACTGTTGGTGAAGCACTTGGCTTGTATGCGGGCTTCTATGCCATAGATTTTCTTGGCTTGACAGAGGCCTCAGTGGCAGCAGCAGTAGCAGAGTCCTCATTGAATTTCCTCACCGCCTGCGCTGGCTTGTCTTGCCAACTGGCTTGGCGCTGGCCCATTCTTCAGAAAGTCCTCACCACGCTTGATGCCGGTGGGGTCAGCCTTTGACCAAAGCCAATGGAGCTCTTGGGCATGGAGGATTGAGTGCAAATTTCTTCATGTACTTTGGAGTTACATATCTGTACTCCTCCATTCCTGCCCATCTCCGCTCAATCCTTTTGATGCGCACTTGCGCTGATTTTTGTTTTCTTTGTCAACTCGCTTCATCTGTGTGCAATAATCAGCATATATTTCTGGGATTTCAAACGTCATGACCTCAGCCCTTTCCTCCTTTCTCGTGGCTTCTTTCCTTCGCCATATTCTTCGTGAGGAATTTGAACAAAAGAATTCTCCAAGAAGTATGCAACTTTTCTTCGAGGAACGCTGCAAATGAGTTAAGTTGATGAGAACCTAGTGATTCAGCAGCGGACATGAGTACCTGTGAACAGAGTATAGTTGCGAGGAATTTGAGAGGTCATATGCTTCTCGTATGTTTTTCAAAAGAAGCAAGTTTTGAGGAATTTGACCAGATGAGTTTGAAGAATTTCACTAAGCATTCTTTGTCTTAGGTTCCAGAGTTGTACAGATCGAGGATCCACACAATTGAGGAATCTTGAAGAAAATCATTGCTTAGAGAAACGAATCAAGAGCATATTTTGTTTGAGGTGTTTATGTGTGTGAGGATTTGAAGAATAAACACCTTTGAAGATTTTGTAGTGAAAATTTGGATCAACGAGGGCAGTAAAAGTAACTTTTAATTACCCTAAATGAAGAACACGATTTAACCGGGTGGTGTAGATGTGAAGCTCGCTCTGTTCAGATCTTCCACGCCTAACTCAATGGAGGAAGATGGCTACGGCGGCGGCGGAGTGAAGATTTCAGAACTCGGCGCGAGTACGACGGCGACGACAGGTCGAGGCAAGAAGGTCTTCCTCACCGACGACGATGGAGAAGCGGCGGCGCTTAGGGGTTTGAGGAGCTCGAGCGAGAGAGAGAGGTCGAGCGGAGTAAAAGAAGTGAGGATGGGGAGAGGGTATTTATAGAAGCAAGGAAAACTGTTGCTCAAGATTTAGGACTAACGTGCCCTCTAACCATTCTCCTTCTCATGACATGTGTCACCCACGATGACTGTAGTGGAGATCGTACGATCGTGGGTGAGTAAAATAATGCATCGTGGGATGGAACGGTTTGAGCGGCAAACCAAAAGTTTGGATCAGTTTTAAAGTTCCGCTTCGCAATTTCTTCAATGACAAGGACACAAAGAAGATTTTGAACGAGTTTCAAATAGAACGCATATGAAGAATTTGTGAATAGATTGGGTTGAGTATAGCATAGAGGGGAAGGGTCCGATCACATTCACTTAGCGTAAAAGCAACTTGAAGAAATAGCCATAAGTGAATGTCAGAGAGGACATAAACCCATATATATATATATATATATATATATATATATATATATATATAGTAATGAAGAAAAACGACGAAATAGTGAAGATTTTGCAAAGTTGAAGAATTTGAAAAATGAAGAATTTCAAAACTGAGGAAAACTCAAATTGAAGATTTTCAACTTTGGTGGTGGCGTGACTCCATCAGATAAGAATGATGATTTCGCAGACACCGCACAATTGTCGAGGGTTTCGAGAATCAAATTCTTCATTAATTTCTTCACACTTAGAGTGTTATTCTTCATTGATTGAAGAAAAACGCTTTTCATGTGTTGCACATCTAAGTCATCAATTTTGCATAAGTGTGGATGTGTGTCCTTTTCAAAGAACATTCAAGATTCTAAGATATTTAGCTCACACCGCAACTTGCTAAATCTCTTCTCATCCAAGGGCTTAGTGAAGATATCGCTAGCTGTTCTTCGCCTTCACATGCTCGATGGAGATGTCGCCTTCAACACATGATCACGAAGAAAATGATGACGAATTTGAATGTGCTTTGTCTTCGAAAGTGCTGAATCTGGGTTGTGAGCAATCTTGATGGCACTCTCATTGTCACAAGAGAGAGGCACATTCTTCACGTTGATGCCGAGTCCTTGAGAGTTTGCTTCATCCACAGCAATTGAGCACAACACGAGCCAGCAAGAATGTATTCAGCTTCCGCAGAGATGTGATACGCAGTTCTGCTTTCTTCGAGGACCAATGCATCAAAGATCGTCCGAGGAAATGACAAGTACCAGATGTTGACTTATGGTCCACACGATCACCAGATAGTCGAAGTCGAATATCCAATGAGATCAAAAGTAGAGCCCTTGGGGTACCATAATCCTAGTGTTGGTGTGTGAGCTAGATATCAAGAATATGCTTCACAGCCTTATGGTGTGATTCCTTCTGTAGCTTGAAATCGGGCACACATGCAAACACTAAGCATTATATCTGGCCTAGATGCACATAAGTACAATAGAGAACCAATCATGGAGCGGTATACCTTGTGATCAAGTCAATACCATTTTCATCAAGGCATAGATGGCCATTTGTGGGCATAGGAATTTTGACGCCTTTGCAATCTTGCATGCCGAATTTCTTCAGACATCTTTGAGGTATTTCTCCGAGATATGAATATGCCATTGTGTTGTTGATTAATTTGAAGACCTAAGAAGAATTTCAACTCTCCCATCATAGACATTTGATATTCTTCACTCATCATATAGGCAAATTCATCACTATAACGCTGGTCAAGACAGCCAAAGATAATATCATCAACATATATTTGGCACACAAACAGTTCACCATCATATGATTTAGTAAAGAGAGTAGGGTCGAGTGAACTGGTGTGAAGCCATTCTTCACGAAGAATTCCTTCAATGTATCATACCACGCCTGAGGGGCTTGTTTGAGACCATAGAGGGCCTTGTTGAGTCTCAAGACTTTGTCGGATTCTTTGGATCTTCAAAACCTGGGGTTGAGCAACATATACTTCTTCCTCAAGCTTACCATTGAGGAATGCACTTTTCACATCCATTTGATATAAAGTGATATTGTGATGGTTAGCATAGGCAAGTAATATGCTAATAGACTCAAGTCTAGCAACAGGTGCAAAAGTTTCATCAAATCAATTCCTTCAACCTGTGTGTAGCCTTGAGCTACAAGTCGGCTTTTATTCCTCACCACAAGGCCATTTTCATCTTGCTTGTTGCGGTAGATCCACTTTGTGCCAATGATATTATGCTTATGCAGGATCTGGACGCTTGACCAGTTCCTGCATTACATTGTTGAGCTCGAATCGATGTAATTTTTCTTGCATGGCCTGAATCCACTCAGCTCCGTAAATGCTTCATCTACCTTAGTGGGCCTGTGATAGAGACAAAAGCATAGTGCCCACAAAAGTTAGATAAATGTGAAGCTTTGAGCGGTGAGAGGACTCGGCGCTCAATGTCATCGATGATCTTGTCAACTTGCACTTCTTTTGCAACGCGAGGATGAGCTGGTTGTCGCCGAGGAATTTGATCATTTTCCTCAAGACCATTGTCTTCAAAGATTATCTTCGTGTGCATCACTCGACGTCTTCGCAGATCGAATGAATTCTTCACAGATTCTTCAAGAGGAATGACATCCTCGCTGCCTTTGAACTTGATAGATTCCTCAGGTGCTGGTTCATCTAACATGTAGGTAGGTGCTCCTTTGCAGCCATTAGTTTCATCGAATCAAGACATCTACAAGGTCAACAATCTTGTGAAGAGCGATGTTGAAGACTCAGAGGTGTGCGTAGTCCTTTCAGAACCAAGCATAAACCTTCATGTGCTTTCGCTGCAAATTTAGAATTGTGATGAGGATCTCTAATCCAGCATTTAGCAATCAAGACTTTGAAATAACTACATTGGGTTTCTTGTCTGAGGAGTTCATAGGCAGTCTTCTTGAAGAATTTGTGAAGATATACTCTTTGATGATGTGGCACGCAGTATCAATTGCATCAATCCAAAAACGACTAGGCGCTTTTGTATTCATCAAGCATAGTGCGAGCCATCTCAACAAGAGTTCTGCTTTTGCGCCCACGACGCCATTTTGCCGAGGAGTATAGGAGCAGATAACTCATGAGTAATACCAAGTTCATCAAGATAGGCATCAAGACCGAATTTTGAACTCAGGCCCATTGTCACTCCTGATGTGTCTGATCTTCACACCAAAGTTAGTTGAAGCCCTCGAGGAAAATCGCTTGAAGACTTTCGCACTTCATTTTGTAAGTAACAATGTGTACCCATGTGTAACGAGAGTAATCATCAACAATAACAAAGCCATATAGAGATGCATCATTAGTGATGGTACTGAGTAATGATTAGGACCAAAGAGGTCCATGTGAAGCAATTCAAGGACGAGTAGTGGTCATGATAGTCTTCATTGGATGCTTGGCCTTGGTCATTTTTCCAGCTTCACAGCTCCACACAAGTGATCCTTGAGGAATTTGACATTCTCAATGCCAATGACATGCTTCTTCTTGCAAGTGTGTGCAAATTCTCATGCTCATGTGACTAAGTCATGCCATAGCCAGCCTTCTCAAGCTTTTGCAAGTAGACACACGGCTGGTTGTGGTCCTCAGAGAAATCAACAATATACAAGTCTCCTCTCCTAAAGCCTTCAAGACTTTGGAATTGTCACTTCCATAATCACAACACAACGATATTTGCCAAAGATAACAACCATATCAAGATCACAAAGCATTGAGATCGACATGAGGTTGTATCCTAAGGACTCAACAAGCATGACTTTGTCCATGTGTATGTCCTTAGAGATCGCAACCTTACCAAGACCCAATACCGACTTTTTCCTTTGTCAAAGAAAGATGATATGATTCAGATGTGACGGTGATAAGGGAGCATCCATCAATAGATTCTTGTCACCACCATGTGATTTGTACATCCACTATCGAGAACCCACTCGCTGGCTTTGGGTTGATCATCCCGCAGATGAATTAGTGCACTTACGATCTCATATACTTCATCGCTGAAGAATATGATATCAAGTTCATCGATGAATTTCATCAAGCAAGATAATGATAAGTAGTATGAGGACGGTGAAATGAAAGTTCATTTCATCATGATTAGCCTCAAGGCCCTTTCAGCATTTTTGTCGTGCCCCAAGAAATTCTTCAGACGCTTAAAGCACGCCCGAGACCTGACCCCGCAGAAGAGGTTAGTTCTTTTTCTTCACCACCCACATCTCAAGGGGTGGCAAAGAGTTCATCACTCATGAGCACCATATGAGAATGGTGGCATAGAGGCCAATCCATTTTGTTTCACATAAGAGGGGTTAGGTAAGCATATGAATAAGCAGAAATTCTTCGAGGACTTATGAACATATTGGTTTGAAGAATAATGCACATATTCATAGCCCTTAGCTCTACCTCGCAAAACAGAGTTGTTAGCACGATGATAATCATATGAGGACTTTGATCCTTTTGAGGAATTTGATCCACATGAGGAATTTTGTCCGTATGAGGACTTGGATCCATATGAAGAATTTGGTCCATATGAAGAGTTTGATCGGGTTCCTATTCTTCAAGGTGGTGTCATGAGGACATTCACCAAGACTTTCAAGGCACTTCTTGGGAACCCAGATTTTCTTCATAGGGGAACTGCTCCTGCAGCTTAGTGCCAACATATCTAGCAAATACTTCACCATTCTGATTTTTGAACAGTTTATAGTTGGAGTCAAATGACTCATCAAGAATGAGGAGATTCGCATGTAAAGCCAGATAAGTTAGATGGATCAATCAGAGGTCCTTTGCAGCAACCCATGAGGTTTTGGGATACCGCTCAGCTTCCAATATGTTCCATCAGATTGAGTTTCCTCTCAAAGGCAATACCTCTTTCCTAGGGTTCTCTGAGGATCTCGCTTTTAAGCACATCACAAAGAGTCTGATGCCCTTTGAGGCTTTTGTACATGCTCGTCATGTACAATTCCTTCAGCCCTGCATTGTCAAGTGATACTAGCAATGTCCTCGATGAGGAATTAGTGATAGCAGAGGCAGGTGAAGAATTTGTAACAGTTGAAGCATTTGAACATTCAGGTGAAGAATTAGCGATTCACGCTCAATGCACTTTAAGCATGGAGGAACAAATTCTTCCCGAGAAGCGCTGATTTGTTGAGCAAGTAATGAATCACGCCTTTCAAGATCTTCATAACTCACTCTTAGCTTCTCAAGATCTTGCTTTTGAAGAAATTCATAAGAAAGTTTCTCATGATCGATAAGAGAGTGTTATGATGACCTTGAAGGTTGTCAAACCTAGACCAAGTCTCAAGATTTTCACTGTGGCTTTAGTGTGATCCATTTCTTCACCTAACATATCATCACTCTTATCTAGCATGTTTGAACCTTTCAAAAGCCCTTTGTTGTTTTACGTTAATCTTAGCAAGTTTTGAGTAATCGGGCTTTAGATCTTCATCGATCCATTTTCACTAGATTCAGAGGAGGTATATTTGAGTACCTTGGCACCCTTTGCCATGAAGCAATAGGTGGAGCGTAGTCATCACTATCTTCATCAGCATTGTTGGTGAGGTCATTTTCTTCAGAGTTGAAGATGGACTTGTCGACTAAAGCAAAGAGCGTAGAGCTAGACTCGCCACACTGCACTCAGATTCTTATGATGCCTCCTCTTCCTCATGTTCCTCGATTCAGCTTCTTGAGTCCATTTCACCAATGAATGCCCGAGCCTTTTTGGAGCTGCTTTTCTTGTGAGAAGAAGGCTTTGAGGATTTTGATGATGAAGATTTTGACGATTTCTTCTTCTTCTTAGCGCCATCGTAATGTAATCCTTGTGTTTCTTCTTCTTTAATTCCTTTTCCTAATCGAGGACAATCTTGGATGTAGTGACCAGGTTTCTTGCATTTGTGGCAAAGTCTTCTCTTATAGTCAACCGGATGAGGAATCACTTCTTCTTGATGATTTTCCAAAGCCACCACGCCTTGAGAACTTCGAATTTCTTCATTTAGCAAAGGTTAGCTCTGGCCTAATTCTTCGTGGATCTCCAAGGCTACTACCGTAGTCTTCACACTCAGATCTCGCATACAGCCTTGGCCTTCGTAGCACATGTTTTTCCATAGCTAGAACCATAGAGATCTCTTTCAGCAAGTCGAACTCATGAGTATTTAGCCTCTTGTCACAGTTTCTAGATCTGATTGTAATTAGGTTCATCAAGATCCATGCATCATGTTTAAACTTATATGGAAATTGAGATGGGGATTGTCTAAACCCTAGCATTAAAGGAATTCAAATAGGTTCAACTAAAAATATTTTTCAAGGAATCCAAATGGCTTTAGAAAATGTTCATCATTTCAGAAAAATGTTTTAAACCGTAACCTGAGGTGCCGCATTTTTCATGTCACATTTGGTCACCGGATTAATTCATAAAAGTATTTGCATTTGGGCAATTTAAAACCTATAAATAATTTAAATGCCCAAATAATCTTGAAGGTATTTTTTAGGCTGTTGAGAATATTTTCAAATGTGCCTCCTAATATTTTCAGGTTTTTCATAAATGGAATAGTATTTTTACTATTTCAAAACACGTAATGGTAAACAAATAAAAACAAAAACAGAGAAACAGGAGAGAGGAGGAACTTATCGACGCCACCGGCAGCCCATCCTGCCGCCCATCCCCACTGTAAGGGGGGAGGTCTTCTTCCTCCCGCCAGCTTGATGCACAATGCGTTGTTCGCCGCCAAGGCCACCTCCTGCCTGCGCTAGCTGCTCTCGCCGCCTCGACGCCTCGTGAGCGCCCACGCACTTCTGACCTCTCTTCTCCTCACCCGTGGCCTCTCCTCCTTCGCTTCTCACTCGCAAGACGCACCCGAAGGCCCCGTCAGCCGCCTGCCTGCTGCTGCCACGCCATCCCCGAGCCGCCTCGAAAGCTATCCTCGAGCTCCGCCACCTCGCTCCCTACCTCCTCACCAGACGAAGGCGCTGAAGCCTCGATGCCGCTTAGCTCCGCCTCCTCCTCGGGTCCCTGCGATCGCCGCTGGATTCCACCGCCATCCGCCTTCTCGAGCCCGCTTCGACGCCCGCTGCAACCGCCGTGAGCCATCGAACTCTTTTCCCCTCTCTGTTTCATTTCGCGCACCGAAGCCGCGACTTGCTCGCCTCACGCCGCCGGCCGGGACTGCGGATCGCTGGCCGACGAAGCTCCGCCACTCTAGCGGTTCCGGCCGTCAGGTTTCAACTCCCTTCCCGCGCTTAATGAGAGCACATAGGTGCCCCTGACGAGCCTCCTGCCATCAGAAGGCCGACCCCGAGCTCACTCCGAGTTCGGGCGATCGCTTAAGGTCGACGCTGGCGATAACTCCGCCACCCCTGCCCAACCGCCACCACCACTCGACGAGCGCCAGCGAGCTCTCCAACGAGCCAAAGAACGGCTCGTCTGCGCGCCTCGTAGGCGATTTCCGAGTCAGCCGCTGCTCCGGCTCGCCATGCCGAGTCGCCGCGAAGTTTGACTCCTCATCGATTTCGCTTTGACCACGGGTGGGGGTTAGTTTCACCCCCGGTCAATGATGTGGTCTTAGCATCGCTAATTAATCTAGGATTAGTACTAATCTAATTAGTTAGACTAATGACATCGACACGGGACCCACGGTCAGTTTGACTCTGGCCGCCTGCTGACCTGCTGACATCACTAATACGCTATGTCGGGCGCAAAGAATTGTTTCGATTTTAATAAATCGGAAATGATTTATAAATTTTAAAATGCCCTAAACTTCAATAAATCATAGAAATTCAACCGTAGCTCAGATTGAAACAAGTTATATATGAAAATGATCAGAAAATCCAATCTATCCATCTGTACCATTTTCATGCATGTTAGAACAACTTATAGCTGCTGTTTAGCACAAATCATATAAATGGTATTTGAATTTCACATATGGAGTTTGATTTGAACTTAGGGTTCAAACCAACTTCTATTTAACTTTGTTGTTAGCTGCATTAGCTCAAAACACCAGCATGTTGCCATGTCATGATCATGCATCATATTGTGCATTGCATTGATTATGTTTCCTTCGTGTTGCCGGAACTTGCCCCTCTCGATAGACGTGGTTCCACGATGAGTTCGATGACACCGATGAAGAGCTATATTATTCTATGCTGTGCAAGCAAAACCCCTTGTTCATTCCGATATAATCCTACTCTCTCGCTTCCTGCTCTATTTTATCGCATTAGGAAAACAACGACTATGTGTTACTTGTCATGTAGCTGAACCCTTTATCCTTTGCATGACTCGTCATTCCACAAGAATTAGATGAAACCCACTAGCATGAGTAGGAGTTGTTTGAGCCCTCACAGCCTACTCATTCATGCTTGTTTGTCATGCCTCTAATGCTAGAGTTGAGTCAGTCTCGATTCATCGGGAATGAATCGGAGGTGTGTGAACATGTCCCATGTGTGTGAGCTAAGTGTGTGAACACGATTTGGTAAAGGTAGTGTGAGAGGCGTAGGAGTACATGGTGGGTTGTCTCATTGCAGCCCTCAGAACTGAGTTTCTGGTTTGTGATCCATGAACAAGCATTACCACACATTGGGTTCCGTAACTCGCCCTCTCGCTTATTAATCAACTCGATCTCGCTCCAGAGTTGCAACTAGTTTCTGTGTTTGTAGGTAGTGTTAGTAGTCTACCAAGTGGCACCTTATGTGGGCTTGGGACAGACTAGGCACCGTACGGTATGCCAAGCGCCTGCTTGGTGGGCTGGAAACCAGACATCAAGCTTGGGGGGTCGGAGCGACACCCCGGCCGGATCTCTTTATGGATGGAACCAATAGGCGATAAACCTCGACTAGAGACTTGTGTGGTTAGTCAGGTCGCGGGCCGACTCCTCGCCGCGGCCTCGCTTTGAATGTCGGGAAGTTGATCGGACCCACGTAACACCTATGGGACCGGCGGACCGAGCCCTTTTGTTCGTGTGGGGCGGAGGTCGCATCGAAGAGCGGATCGAGGCGCGAGCCAATGAGCAGTTTACCCAGCCTTCGAGCTTTCTCCGAGAGATAATAATCCTATCGCTGCTTGTCTGATTGTATTGTGTTCTTGCTAGAGAGCCATGGAGCTACAAGACCTAGCATGAGTGTCTCGGTTTCAATGAGCTGAACTCCCCACGCTATGCGCATGGGCCTCCCTTTTATATGCTCAAGGGTCACCAACATGTGGTAATGTAGACAAGGGCAAAAAGGGAAAAAGAGTTGCGGTTGGTACAGCTACTTGTACAGTGTATTCTACCTAACTCGACGGCAAGGGACAAAGCATTAAATGCCCGCTTCATGTCGCCAAACAGGCAACAGGACCGTCAGGGCGCCTCCGGCTACGACGATGGCAATCTTGTCACGCTGCCATCGCTGTTTCCTCACCTGGTCGCGAGACACTTTTCTTGACACGCTACTCGAATGGTCCCATGGCGACATCGCTGGTGGGATGAGCTGGAGCGGAGATGAAGAGTGGTTCGTCGTCGCTGCAAGCACCTTGCCGTGCTGAATCCTTGTCGCCGGTCTCGAAGCTTGTCGCTTCATCGAAGCCTTCCGCAAGCTCCTCTTGCCGGGTCTTGTCTTCGAGTGCTTGAGGTAGCCTTCCTGCAAGCTCCTCTGCCGGGCCTTGTCTCCTTGGCTTAAATATTTTGTTCTTGAATGGCTCCAAAGGAACCACGGAGGACCTTGGCGGTCACTGTGCAAGCTCTTGCTGCTGGGTGCTGAATCGCCTGGCACGTAGTTCGGGATACCAGGGTACCCCTACTCTGGTACACCGACAGAGCCCGCAGTTCGGGCCCCACACGGTGCCTAGCGCTGCTGGGCACAGGCCCAAAACAAGGCATGGGCACGCTGCCCAGATCACGCCTGAACTTGCTCCGGACTCCACATGTCCCCACGAACAAAGACGCTGTTTAACGTGGCATCGTGGGAGAGATCGTGGGGGCTTTATTTGAAAAGCGGAACGTCCGCCCCTCCCTCCTTATAAAAGGGGAAATAGGGCAGGTCGCCCACCTCGCCATTTGCTGCCTAATCTCAAAACCACCACCGCCTTTCTTCTCTAGTCTCAAGAGAGCAGCGCCCGCTTCATCGCCACTCGCCATCAACGCCGCCGTCTCTCCACTGCCCCGCCATGGCTCCGAAGTCGATAAGGGAAGGGGGTGAAGTCGGCCGAGGCGCAGCGCTCGCACAGCGCTGTGAAAGGAGCGGGCCGCCTTCCCCAAATTTCAACGCAAGGGAGCCGAGGGAGAACTACTACCTGTTCTGGTCGACGGAGACGCTGGGCGATCCACAAGACGAAGGTACTCCCAGCCGCTGCTTCGAACTAGCCTCAATCGGGTACCTTTCTTTCAAGATCTGTTTTCGGCTGGGCTCGCCTCGCTTCTTCTCGAATTTTTCCGTGATATCATGAATACCTACGGGCTTCGCCTCCTTGATTTCAATTTCCAATGCCGTCCTGATTATGGCAGTTTTCGCACACCTGCGTAAAACTTTGTCGGAGTCCACCCAAACGTAGCCCTTCCGCCACTTCTTCATGCCCGAGTCGAGAGGAGAGCCACTTGCCGGAGGGATTGCTTGATCTCAAGGATCGGCAAGAAAGAAGCTTTATCTCGGAAGGAGAGCTCCGCAGCAGTGGGAAGAGTGGAGGGCTGATTGGTGTTGGATCGCTTGAGGAGAACCCGCAGTCTTTCATCGCCCAGCTACCAAACTCCAATAGTGCGCAATGATTGGAGCAACTTGGCGCCGAAGATGCTAGGGTTGAAGATTGCCGTGATTCTGCATCTTGCGCCTCAAAGCTTGCCGGACTCACCGTCGAAGGCGCTTGCTGGCGCAGATTTTCTTCACACCAGACGCTTCCCTTTGCAGGAGAGGAGGAGACCTGCTTGGGAGTTCCAAAATGCGGCGGACATCATGAGGCTGGCTCGGCCTCAACTTCAATTTCACTGTCTTGGAGTTGGATACGATGTCGCCGAGCTGTTCAAACATGACCCCGATCACCCCGAGTGGTTTAGGTTGCCGAGGGAGTCAGCCCCTGCCAGTAAAAATCTTCGCCGACCGCATCCGCAATGATGCCATTGTGTGATTTGTATGGGATTGCTCCACCCGGCAAGAGCCTTCAGACGACGCGTCAGGCGGCAGTTCTTCGACAGCTTGAAGAAGTGCCGATCCGCTCGACGAAAGCGTAAGAGCTCACCCGCTGGACTACCACCACCGCGATGATGAGATGCGCATTGCCACTGAGGCCGGAGGAGGCGGCAGCATCTGCCACGCCGCGAACTCGGTTCACCGTGGAGGAGGCAGAGGCAGTGCAAGCCTTGTCGAAGCGGTGAGTTCGCCGCCAGGAAGAGCTTGCTAAACCCGGCCGAGTCAGCGAACCCGCCGAGGGTGCTTCTTCCCACCATCTAGCAACTTGCGCAAACGGAGCCCCTGCCCACTAAGAAGGCGCTCTCGCAAGGCTGGAGACGAGACGGGCGGCAGACGGGCCAGTCCGGCCGCACGCAGCGGACAACGCTTCCATCCGCTGCAAGCACGTTGTCGTGGGAGCACCCCACACTGCTGAACAATCCGAGGCGGATCCTCCCAGGTCACCGCCCCACCCCGCCAAGCGGTCGAGGGAATTTCCTCCGCTTCGTGTGACCGGGAGGCGAAGCCGAATTTGACCTCTCAAGGCCAGTCTCGAGGAAGAAGAAGAGTAAGCTTTATATTGTGCTTGTATTTCTTCAATTTTGTTGCTTCGCCTTATATCTGATTTGTTCATTCTCGAACTCCTTTCCTTTTTTCAGACGCTGGCCCAGAGAGCCGAAGAGAGCTAAGACCCCGTGGTCGCCATCGAGGATGATCCCCCATGGTAACAGAAGCTGTTCTGGGACCCCCTTGCTTGACCCAAGAACCCTTCAAAGCAGCTCTCAAAGACAGCCCCCAAACAGAAGCATACGGGTTACTTTCTTACTGTTAGAGTGTGCATGGGTGCTCATTCTTTGTTGATATTCATCCGTGTGGTTTGTGTAGGAGCAGAGCAGCCTCGCCAGAGTGCCCAAGCCGCCCCGAATACCATCTGCTTCGACCACGCCAAGGAGGATTTTCCGGCAAGGGAGCTGCCCCGGCAAGGAGACTTCTCCGCGAGGGACAACACCAAGTGATCCTCCGTGGTCGAGACCATGGCTGCAGATCCCATCGCAGTAACTTCTCTGCGTGGAAAATTTCCCTTGGGTTTTTTTCTTCGTTTTTCTTTCGAACATTTGCTTGATCGTTCTTTCTTTTTCTGGTCGCCGATCCATCTCGCCGCAGAGCCGGCGGAGACCGAGGTCGCTGGCGCAGGAGGACGCTGCATGCAACACCGACGACGCCGCCACCATGGAGGAAGAGGTCGGCCGATGGGTCCGGCCGCGAAGAGGGCCAAGGCTGCTGCCGCAGGCTGGCGAGGGGTCCGCGATCGACATGCACTTCGAGGCCATACAGAGCGGGCGCTACATCCGACCGCCATCCTCCGCTTTCGCAGTGCGCCAGTTCGAGGAGCTCTGTCTGGGCGCCTACCTGGGCCGGCGATGGCGCTTTTCAGTGCTTTCCCCGGCGCCGAGCTCAGGCGCCGGTCAAGGGAGACTTTCACGAAGAGCTGCCGCTTCCACTGGTTAACGCTGGTCGACGCGCCAAGCAAAGCAGCGGGCGAAGTAGTCCGAGGAGGAGCATTGCTGCAGGAAGCCGCCGTCATTTACCATCACGCTCCGACAAGCCAAGCTGGAAACCTGGAAGCACTTGTCGCAAGGGCGGAGCAGACATGGAGAAGCGCAGAAGAGCCCCGCAACCAAGAAGCTCTCCTGAGCGAAAGGTAAGAGCTGGAGCGATCAGCCGAAGAGCTGCGCGACAGCCTTCATCCTGAGAAGGCTGAGGTCAGGAGCAGCCAAGCGCTTGCTGCCGAGAAGCTGTCCAAGCGCAAGAAGGCGAAGTTGGTGCAGCGGAAGATCAACCTTGACAGCTATGAGGAAGAGCTTTAGCCATGAAAGCAATCAATGGCGGAGCTCTCAAGGAAGCAAAAGATGCAGCCGCAGCTGCCGAGGCCGCCAAGAAAGAGTTGGAGAGCAGACGCAGCTGGAGGCCAACCTCCGTAAAAGTGGCGAGGAGCTTTGCGCTCAAGCACGAAGCGCGAGAAGGACGCCACACTCTCGGGCGAAGCTGCAGTGGTCGCTCGCTGAGAGGAGCAAAGAGCTCGACGCCGCCAAGGACTCCAAGGCAGATCTTGAGCTGAAGCTGACCACCTTGATGCAGACGGACGGCGCCAAGGAGCCGGAGGTGGCCTTGTTGGAGAAGATCAAGACCGACGAGGAGCTGCCGACGAGGACACGACCGCCCGTAACACCTTCGAGAGAACGTGGTGCATCGGACGAGGGTCTTGTGAATATCGCCGCCGCCATCGACATCGGAACTGACCGGAGCTGGGATGGTGAATCTTGGGTACTCTTCCGACGAGCGCTCCAACCCAGCGCCAACCTCAGCTTGTTCTTCAAGGGCGGCAGGATGGCTTCAATGACCGGAAGAGATCCCAAAGCAGTTGGTCGAGGAATCGCGCCAGATCAAGCTGGAGCTCTGTAAGGTGTTGATGAAGGTGGCCTTCGCAATCCAGGCCTCAACCTCACCGGGCGCCCTCAGATCTCGTCAGCCGGATGTCGAGTGGAGGCGCCTAAAGCCCTTGTCGCACCCATTGTGGACAACGTGGGCAAGATCAAGCGGGTTGATGGCATCCGTAGATTAGGCCGCCAGTTTTATCTTTCCCTTATCGCTGCCGATCATGTTTAGGAGAACAATTTATTAGATCCTCGACAAGCTATTTTGTAATATAACTCTATCTTGGGTAGTAATCGCAATGTTATTTCCTTTACTTGATTCCTTCCTTTGTATGTATGTGCCCTATGCTTTTAGGGAACTTGTCGCGCTGGCACCTTTGCCGTGAGCGCTGAGTGCGAACATCATCAGCAACCAGTCAATGTGCCGCTCCGACAAGCAACCTTGTCGCAACTACTTGCAGCTCACTTACGTTGTTGAGCGGACTCAAACAAAGTAAGGGCGCTACCAGCCACGCAGTTGGTTCCTCCGCCGCACAGGTTTTCCATACAAAGTACTATCGCTCGAGGAATATAACTTAAAGATTTAAAACTGATTGCTCAAACTTTGGCAACTTAGCTTTTCTCGCTTGCTTGCTTCCGAAGGCTTAAACTTCCGAGCGACGCCAGGCCCACACCATTATCTTCTTCCCGGCTAACTTGTGGGCTTAAGGAACCTTCCTTTCTTTGAGAAAGAGAAAGAAGAGAAAATAGTTATGGAGCCTTGTGGCTGTTATTGCTTAACCGGTGTGGATGTTGCACAAAATGTTAGATAACACATGCAAAATGATGATGAAAGCACGAGTTGACAAGTTGTGCGCAATACATGAGCTTTACTTATGCACGGGTCTCGCGCCGGCTTTGTACAAAGGATTACATGCAACATCGGCAAGACTTGTGGTTAAAGGTGGTTGCCGAACAGGTTCCAAGAACCGCCTCACGGGTAAAACTTACGAAGATGTTCAATGTTCCAGAGTTGCTCACCGAATGCCATCTTCGGTCTCATGGCATGGATAGCGCCAGCCTAGTGACTTGTTTCACCCGATAAGGGCCTTCCCACTTCAAGGCCAACTTGTTGGAATTCTTATGGATCGAACGCGCCGACGAACAAGGTCGCTTTCCTCGAGACTTTCGCGTTAACTTTGCGGTTATGGAAGCGCGCAAGAAGTTTGCCGGTAACGAGCAGCTCAGACAGCGGCTCAAGACGGTCCTCCTCAAGGAGCAAGGCCATCTTGTCGCAGCTGCTCTTTTGCTCAAGCTCATCATGTTTAGTACCGAGGTGACCCAGATACGAAGTTCCGGGGAGAACTGCCTCCGCCCATAGACTAGAGCGAAAGTTGTCCTGCTAGTGGCTCGATTTGGCGCCGCCCGATCGACCAAAGAACCACCGCAGCTCCTCAATCCAGTTTCTTCCAGACTTGTACAGCTTGTCGAAAGTTCGTCTTGAGTCTCGCAAAGACTTCAAAGATTTGCCTCTCTCGCTTGACCGCTGCTTCTGATGAGCAATGTTTAAGGCACCTTGGCGCCAAGATCTTGGACGAATGCATGAAGGTGCGATCAGGACTGCGCATCGTTGTCGGGGATGATCCGTTAGGAATCCCAAACGGCAAACAATCGACCAAGAACTTGATCGCCGACTATGCAGCACCCTCCTCATCGCTTCCACTTCCGCCACTTTGTGAACTTGTCGATTGCAACGCATAAGTACTCAAAGCCCCGACAGCTCGGGGAAAGGGCCGAGAATGTCGAGCCCCTGCATCTAAAAATGGCCGTGATAAAGGGATCGTCCGGAGAGCTTGAGCTGGCTGGTGTATCTGCTGGAATGGAACTGCACGCTCACACTTGGTTACTTGTGCAGCTGCATCCGGAGGGTTGTCGCCGAAGAAACCTTGCCGAAAAAGCTTTGCTTAAGCGCCTTGGCGCCAATGTGGTGACCACATATGCCTCTGTATCTTCGCCAACAGCTTCGCCCATCTTCCCGGTGAATACACTTCAATTTCACACCGCTGAGTCTTCTTCAGACATGCGTGTTGTCGACAAAACTGGTACATACTTGATCGCCGGGCTACTCTCTTTCGCTTCTTCTTGCTCTTCGGAAGTTCTCCGTCTCAAGGAAATGGACAACTGCCGCGCCCATGTTGGAGCTATGGCTCGACAACAAGGACTAAAGGCACATTCTGTTGCCGCGGAACATCCGCTTACGGCGAGAACTCGCGCTCAGCCGAGCTTGATGTTCCCCGCAAGCTTGTCGGAGCAAAACTGGTCGGGAGCGCCTCCTTCAAAGAAACAAACCCTAGGGCTTGTCGGAGCAGACCGCCTCAAGACTCTTTGGTGTTGATCTTGGGGACCTTTTGGTGGCGGCTTCGGAAGCTCGGCCGAAAATAGTCACCGAAATCAACTTCCTTCTTCTTGTTCCGTCCAGCTTGATGGCGCCACACCGGTTGAGTCAGCTTGAGCACAAAATCCCTGGTTCCATTGTGTAACTTGAGGCGTGCACTTTGACAAAGCCATCAGCAATATCATTCTCGAGCTCTTGAACATGTTCCATCTGCAGCCGCCAAAGTGCTCTTCTAGCTTTCACTTCATCAACGAGGCTTCCATCAACGGACTCGATAATCTTTGTTTACTTGGCGGACGACAAGTCGCGAGTCACCTCGACAATGAGCTTCTTGATCCCAAGGTTCACCGCATCTCGAGACCGCAAGCAAACCTTCATACTCGGCTGTATTGTTTGTTGCTTGCTCCTTGGGAAAGTGCATCCGACTATGTACTTGAGGTGTTCTCCTGGGCATGCGATTAGCAAAGACGCTCAAGACCGGGCGCTTTGCAGCGAGAAGGCACCATCAAAGTACATCAGCCATTCTTTGCCCGCCTCCTTGACGGGATGCTCGCTCGAATTTCTTCATCTTGTGTTTAAGCGCCCATTCCGCTATGAACTCGCCAATGCTCGCTTTTGATAGTTGAAGTGCTTTCAAACTTGAGGCCAAAGCTTGATAGCCCAAGTGCTCACCGACAATCCTGCCTGCTGCTTCTGGATTTTGCAATATTCTCTTCAGGGAAAGCGAGTGACGATTGTTATCTCATGTGCTTGGAAGTAATGGCTAGCTTCGAGGCCATGAGGAGGCCGAAGCAATTTCGCACACCAGAGTACCTTGACCTAGCCCCCGCAAAGGGAACCGACAAAGTAAACCGGCGCTGCACCATCCTTTTTTGCATCTTCTCGCACGCCCAGCAGATCCATCGTTGTCGGGACCAGAGCTCACTGGTGAAGCCTCGCTTGTCGCCGGATGCATCCGCCTTGGTTGTCGGCTCATCATCCGCCTCCCTTTCCGCTTACTAATGCAGCACTAACCACTTGATTGGTTGCCGCTATATATAGCAGCAACTTCTCTTGTGGCCTAGGTGCTACAAGTATTGGAGTGGAGGATGTACCTCTTTAAGTCCTGCAGCGCAGCCTCCGCTTCGAGTCCATTTCATTGACCTGCCTTTTTCAAAATCTTGAAAATGGCAGTATGCCGCTCGCAGATCTAGAGATAAACCTGCCGAGAGCAGCCACGCAACCGCAAGTCTTCGACATCCTTGACGCGCTTTTGGTGCTTCAATCTGCTCAATGGCCTTGATCTTGTCGGATTGTCTTCAATTCCCCGCTGAGACACGTAAGAACCCAGAAGCTTGCCGGAAGGGACTCCAAACACGCAGCTTCTCGTGGTTGAGCTTGAGGTTGATCCCGCGAGATTTGCAAAGGTCTCATGTAAATCTTGAACCAGAGTTGTTTTGCTTTTGCTTTTGACCACTATGTCATCCATGTAGGCTTTACATTTTGTGCATTTATGTGCTCAAAAGCATCATGGACTACTCTTGCAAACGTTGAACCAGCATTCTTTAGCCCAAAAGGCATCCGTATAAAAACAAAGATGTGCCACATGGGTGATGAATGCGTTTTCCTCATCCTCTTCGCCATGAAGATCTGATGATATCCGAGTATGCATCAAGAAATGAATGCAAATCACATCCAGCCGTGGAGTCAATAATCTGTCGATGCGCTGCAAGGAAATGGGTCTTTGGGACAAGCTTTATTAACATCCGTGAAGTCGATACAAAGTCTCCATTTCCCATTTGCTTTGCGCATAACTACAGGATTGGCCAGCCACGAGGATGGAGCACTCCCTCCCGACAAGACCTGCCGCTTCCAATTTCTTGATCTCTTCGCAATGAATTTTGGCGCCCACCGCCGCTCGACTTTTCGCTTGACGGGCCGCGGCATGAGGACAGACAGCTAGGTGATGCTCAATTACTTTCCTGAACACCGGGATGTCGACGTTGCCATGCAAACACGCCGACGTCGCCCACAGAAAGCAACGAGCGTGCCTTCCTATTTAGGGTGGAGAGTGGCATCGATGGTGAAGGTACCACCAAAGGTCGCCCTCCTTGGCGGGTACCTTCTGGTCTTTGGTGAGCTACCATCGCCTTTCTTGCACTTGCCGGTGGAGCTCGATGAAAGGCCCTCGACGGTAGCGCAGATCAAGAGGTGCGCTTGCCGAGTGGGCATCGAGCTCTTCCCGACTTGGTCTTGGCCTTCTTCTTCCCCGGAGCTTCAAATGCAAGTGATTTGCTATCCTGTTGCAAGCTGCCGCTTCACGGTAGATTTTGTCGGTGCAGATAAGAGCATCCTTCTTGTCGCCATGGATGAAATGACACTTATCGGGCCCCGCATCTTGAGTAAGTTGTATGCATTATGAGATGCTGCCATGAACTTGGCGAAAGGCCGGACGGCCGAGTATCCCATTGTAAGGTAATGGAAAATCAGCAATGTCGAACGGACCCTCTGGGCCCTGAAGTTCAGCTCACGTCAATGTCACCGCAACGTGATCTTCCCCTTCGCTTGCTCCTTCCCCGGATTGATTCCTTGAATGTGCCGCTCTTCGAGCTCATTGTCGGGATTTGGAGTTTCGAGCACCGCGAGGAGATCAGGTTCAAGCCGGCCCCGCAATTGGCCAACTAGCATCTTAGTGACCTTGAGGTTGCGGATAGCTGGTGAAACCAACATCGGCAAGCACCGACCACGCTATGCGATCGGGTGATCCTCAATGTCAAAGATGATAGGCGGCGGACCATTTCGTAGGCTTGCGTGACTCTACGGATGGTTCTCGCTGCATTAACTTCCCGCATCCATTGCTTGAGTTGGCGGGTGAAGTATGCAGAGAAGCGCCACCGCCAACGCAGAGGACCTCTATGGCTTTCTCGAATTCCTGCTCATCGGTCTCGGCTGCCTTCCATATCTTCATCTTCGTCAGCCGTTTTCATCCTTGTCACGCCGCTGGAGGTCTGTCTCTTTCCGCTGCTTGGCCTTGTGCAGCGGCCCTCCCCGCCGGTCGCTATTAACTCCCCCAAGACCTTCCTCGGCCTTTCCTTGTCGCCAGCCGACTCAGCCCTTCGTTGTTCAACAAGCTGCTCGACCTTCTTGCAGCTTTGGAGGTCATGGCCTTGGTGCGGTGGATCTTGCAAGATCGCTTGTTGAGCTGTCCCGCTTGTCGGCGTCAGCCATAGGCGGGCAAAGGCGCCGCAACCTCCTTGCCGAGCCACCAACTTTGGCTTTCTTGGCGGCACCACTGCTGCCGGACTGCTCGACAACCAAAGCACCTCTTGCCCTTCTTCCTTCGTTGTTCCGCTGTCGCTCTTCTTCGCCGGGCGGTCTCCTCACTATTAGATCCTCGCTTCAGATTCTCTCCGGGAGTCTCCTCCTTCTCAAAGACGCGCACATTTGTCGCCAGTATGATAGCTCATCGACGTCCTGACTTTGCACATCGCCATCTCTCTCTCATCCTCGCGTTTCGCGACGCTCGATGAAACGACGATCACCGCAGCAGGTAGACATCCGGGATGTTGTTCTGTACACGGCTGAACCTCTGAATGAATTTGCGCAGACTCTCCTTCCTTCCGGCGCAGCAGATGAAGGTCACTTTTGGCTATGAGGTTTGTGGTCACCGTGAAGGCACCGGCAAACCGATGGCATAGATTCGCCTAAGAGGATATGGATCCGTCTCGCAAGTGCATGAGCCAGATCTCGACATTGGGCTTGAGTACCAGCGGAAGTAGTTGGCGAGATCTTATCGCCTCGCCCCCCGCAGCTTGCACCGCGATGGTGTAGATGCCGAGGAACTCCGACGATGCGCCCCGCCATCGTATTTCTCCGCACGCCCGCTTGAAATTTTCACGGGCCATCGACTTGCCGCAGCTCACGAGTGAACGCAGGGCAACCTATCACAGACGGCAAGTCGCCTCGTTCTTCGGGCGCATGCACATCGACAGAGGGCCCAGCCGCTGGTCGGATTGACGCCGCTTTCTTCGCGCCGGCGTGAGTTCGAGCGCCTTCTTGTTGCCGCTCTCAAGAACTTGGCGCTGATCACGGCGTAGCTCGTGGATCTGATGACGCGTGGAATCGCCGCCGAGGTGGATCCGACGAGTTGGCGATCTTGGCCTTCGGGTGGAGAGTGCATGGTGGTTGCACTCACAGTGTTTCGCCACCACCGCTCGCGGTTTTGTCGCCTGTCGCGCGCGGCGTAGTTGGTTGCCAGGAGTGCGCTGCTGGCAAAGCCGGCGAGACTGATGGTGGCCTTCCATTCGCCGATTTTGTCGGCTGTTGGAGGGTAGTCTAGGAGCAGCTTGAGCTCGCCAAGGCTTCGGCGGAGTGGCGGGCGGCAAGGTGAACAAAGCGAGGAGCGGATATGCTCGACTTCTAATCGTGTTAGAAGGAGCAGCATCCCGCCCAGCGACCATACCCCGCCGCGTAGCAAGATGTTGGCGGCACGCTGGTCTTGAGGGCCTCGCGATCCTCCAGCTCGGTCTTGATCCAACGAACGATGGTATTGTGAATACCATGACGCTTGCCGGTCCCGCTGCTCCTCGAGACGGGCGCTGTGCATGTATGGACGCCGAGGTCCGCGCAGCTCTTGTCCTGGACTTGGCAGCGCCATGAGCTCCTCGCTCGGGCGCCGCTCTTCCGCTGCGTGTTCACCCCACCACCCATTTGCTCCGTGGTTGCGGATCGACGTGATCGGCTCGCTGCCGCCAAGCCTTCTTCTTCGTGGCATGTTGATGAAGATGATGAAGATGTTGCTCGTGGTGCGCCTTAATCAGGTTCACACAACTCGACGCTTCCAACCCGGGCGCGCCAAAGATGTCGGGGAAGCTGATCGACCCATTTAACACCTATGGGATCGGGCGGACCGAGCCCTTTCGTTCGTGGGGGCGGAGGTCGACGAAGAGCGGATCGAGGCGGTTAACACGAGCATTTTACCCAGCTTCGAGCTCTCCGGAGATAATACTCCCACCGCTGCTTGTCTCGATTGTATTGTGTTCTTGCTAGAGAGCCATGGGAGCTACAAGACCTAGCATGAGTGTCTCTCGTTTCAATGAGCTGAACCCCCTACGCTATGCATGGGCCTCCTTTATATGCTCAAGGGTCACCAACAGTGGCAATGTAGACAAGGGCAAAAGGGAAAAAGAGTTGCGGTTGGTACAGCTACTTGTACAAAGGTATTCTACCTAACTCGATGGCAAGGGACAAAAGCATTAAATGCCCGCCTATGTCGCCTAAAACAAGGCAACAGGGACCGTTAAGGGCGCCCCGCTGCCACGATGGCAATCTTCTCAGCCGCCATCGCTGTTTCTCCGCTGGTCAAGACAGTTTCTTGACACGCTGCTACCGAATGGTCCCATGGCGACATCGCTGGTGGATGAGCTGGAGCGGAGATGAAGAGTGGTTGTCGTCGCCGCAAGCACCTTTGCCGCTGCTGAATCCTTGTCGCGTCCGAAGCTTGTCGCCATCGAGCCTTCCCGCAAGCTCCTCTTGCCGGGTCTTGTCTTCGAAAGCGTTGAGTGGCCTTCCCAGCAAGCTCCTCTTCCGGGCCTTGTCTCCTTGGCTTAAATATTTTGTTCTTGAATGGCTCCAAAGGAACCACGGAGGACCTTGGCGGTCACAAGTGCAAGCCTTGTCGCTGGTGTCGTGAATCGCCGGCGTGCATGAGTTCGGGATACTAGGGTACCTCTACCCGTACACCGACATTGAAGGTTTCCGAGGTACATGACGGTACAGTATGATAAGTGGCTAGAGCGCAGGTGAAGAAGCACACCTCGCAGGGTTATCATTATCTATTCGAATAGCCGATTCCTCGGATATGGAAACTTGGACCCCGCATAGTTCATAGACAAGTGAAAGTGGATACTCTAAAATGCGCAAGATAGCGTGAGTGCTATGGATGGCATGCTCGAGGGAGACGGATCGGATCCATAGTGGTGTATTGATATGGTGAATATGTGGACTCGTAAAGCCACCTCAAAAGAGTTACTAGCAATGAGTTCAGATAGCCACCGAAGTCAAAGCTGGCTTGCTGCGCTTAAACTCCACAACCCCCTTTGTTGATAATGATGCATATGTAGTTAGTTCTGATAAGTCTTGCTGAGTACGCTTGTACTCACGCTTGCTTATTTTATGTTTTAGAGAGACGCCGGCCTCGCTTAGTAGTTCCGCTTGACTTTGACGCTTAGTTTGTTACCTCAGCCACGATCTTGTGCCTCGGCAGATCTCGGTAGATAGTCGCTTCTCAGCCTTTTTTCATTTGTAGATGTCTCAGATTGCATATGTTAAGCTTCCGCTTGTGCTTTGACTTGTATGTTTCGGAGTGTTGGGTCATGAGACCCATGTTTGTAATATCTCGCCCTTGGAGCCTAATGAATAAATATTTGAGTCAGAGAGTTATGTTGTGATGCCATGTTGTATTTACACATATTGAGCATATTGTGTGTATGTTTGAAATGCTTGGTATGTGGGATCGCATAATCTAGTTGTTTATCCTTGGCAGCCTCTCATATGGGGAAATGTAGTCTAGTGCTTCCCGAGCGATAGTAGTCCGCTACAGCCCGGTTCACCGGAGTCCTGCTAGCCCAAAGACTACCGCTCCGGACACTTGATCTGGCCGGGCATGTGTTTCACTTGCCTCGTGGTTCCGTCCTTCAGTGGAAATGTCACGCTGTGACATCCAGAGTCCTCGCCTAGCTGCTACAGCCCGGTTACCGGAGTCCCGTTAGCCTGCAGCTACAGCCCGGATTCATACGCTGATGACCGACATGCTCGATGTGATTCATGTATGCATGTCCCCATGGGTTAGTGCCGCTTGGTTCACGACTAGCCATGTCGGCCCGGTTCTCTCGTCATATGGATGCTAGCGACACTATCATATACGTGAGCCAAAAGGCTTAAACGGTCCCGGCCATGGTAAGGCATGACACCTGTGGGAATACCGTATGCGGAGGCCGCAAAGTGATATGAGGTGTTACCGCTAGATCGATGTGACTTGGAATCGGGTCCCGATAGCGCTGGTATCGAGCCTCGATCATCAGAAGTTTACCAAGCCAAACTGGTCAAGTTGTGTCTAGAAATGCTTTAGTTATGTAAGGGAATTGATTGTGGAAGGAACGTAAGGCTCTTTTTACTCCTTATACCTCATGACCTTCTCGATCCGAGTCATCCTCTTTCTTCTACGGGTTAAGAACTAGGCCTTCTCATCTATCTATCAGATGACGGTTACTAACCCTTAGACTTTAAGATTGTTGGTTTTAAGCCCGCTCAGTTTCTACTACTTCTGTATGTTTACTGTTGATCTCGGAATCTTGTTATGATGTTGTAGAGTGGTTATGCCACCATTTTGCATGATGTCTCAAATCTTTTTGAGCATTTACAGCTGTTATGTTGTCCGAGTCATCCCAGGTTTCTAAACTATCTGATGCATTTGCAAATCCCTTCCTCCTGCTCCTCGATGTCCTTTTGGGCCAGATTACAACTAATCGGTGAGTTGAGGTACCCTATTGCCTCGACATATATGTTGGAGTTAGTACTATGACCCTAGTTGTTTAGGAAGTCACCTAGCAATTTAGCAATGCTTTTGTATCCCTCAAAGTGATGATTCGCCATCATTCTCGAAAGCATCCCGCTGATGTTATTAGTTAGTAGGCATTCTATTCCTGGTTCTTGAACCCAGATTCACCCTACTTACCTCCCGCTGATAGTATTTGCTAGTTCCTTCAGATATTAGTAACCCTATGATAGCCCTCAAGGTCCCGGGTATATCCTTCTTCCAAATACCATGAACTACTTATGGCGAAGTTCCTCGTTGAACCAAAGATCGCCGCCAGAGTGCTCATGATGAGTCCTACATTCTATATGGTGATTCTATCGCTTCTACCTTTCGCATGGGTTATCCGAAGAAATGTTGAGCTTGCTCGACATACTAGTTCATGCATCCACAACTCGAAAATCGTATGTTCCTTTGAGTTGTCCTCTTAGTTGTTTCTCTGGCCTCGCTTATCAATTGATAATCGTGACCAGCCAGCATTCATGTTATCGATGCCTATTATTCTTGTGGTCCATCAAGCCATTCTATTCGCGAATGACTAGGAGAAACAAACTCTAGTACCTCATCCATATCCAGGATTGGGTCAAAGCAGTTGTGTCCCGCAGATCAAATGCAATTCAGCTTTGTTCTATTCTACCTTGGAGTATTACCCCCTTTGTGTCAGAATTGTCATGAGAACTGCACCAACTCTCATGAATTCTTGACGTAGTGATACCTCTCACCATCATCATTCATTCCTCGGTCCTCGTGTTGTTGTAACCGGAATGCCGACAAGTGAATTGTGGTGTGTGAAATTGATACTCCTAGCAACCATGTTGCTTAGTAGTAAATGGACAATATCCTCATTCTTAGCGTGTTGATTATTAAATCATCATCCTAAGATTGATCGTGCTACCTAGTCCTTATTTCTGGTGCACACTTCGATTGATGAGTTAGATCTTGTCAAGTCCTCACCATTTGATCATATCGCCTTGCCCTCAAAAGCAAGATTGTTCTCAGCTTAGTAACATATCGGTGGTTCGTGGTTTTCCAAAATCTTTCTGGAGTATCACCAAAGTTGCCCCCTCGACTATTATGTTGAGTTCGTGATCGTTGGTTTCTCGTAAACCACCCCTTCTCCAAGAATCTGTGTTGGAAACCCTTGAGCTAGTTGTGTAGGCCAAGCAACAACTTGGAGAGTTGGAAGATAAAAGCTTGCCTAACTTAGTTCGTTCCAAAGGGATATTCTTGTGTAGTGTGTGTTGAAGAAAGATGATATCTTCATCGATTGGTCCCTGTGATCAGTTGTTGAATCTATTGTCTTGTCCAAACCTAGATTTGAGTGTGGGCTATCCTCAAATCAAATCGAACTAACGATATTCATAATGTTGTCTTACCCGTGGTTGATCCTCGAGCATACATCATTACATCTTTGGTCCGACCAATACTATCACCGTGTTCACATGATGGTGGAAGTCCAAAGGATATGGAAATTCGTGAGTTGCCGCTGAGCCCACTAGCAGATCTTGTCCCTCCCCATGATTCATGTTGAACATCAACCTAGTGTTGAAACTTTGTAAGCAATGCCTTCGTGATCCGCTCATGAAGCCTATGCTTGATGGAAGAAGTGATTCCTCGAATTCATGTGCTTTAGGTGTAAGTTGCCGCCATGAATTTGAGAAAGGTTTGTTTTGCTTCCTCTCGAATCATCCCAAGTCACCATGCATGTGCTAAGTATTCTATGGTCTCGATAGATCGATCATCTTCATTCCATTTGAATTCCCTAGCACACCAAGCCACTAACTGATTTGTTCAAGGAGAAGAAGTTCCTTCTAAGAGCATGCCTTATGCAAGGACTTCGTTATCCGCGATGATGGTTCCCCACCTGAACTCGGTAATGTTTCATTATAAGACTACTATGTGGTCATGCTTGTCTTGGACAGCGTGTTCATGGGTTTGTAGCAGAACCAGCTCATGTTTTGAGCTTGCTATCGTAGTTCATCTCCGAGAGTCTCGCAACATTACCTCGTCAATTGTGTTGCAAACTTCCTTTGCGTATATATTGAGTCCAAGTATCCTCGCTTCTAACCAGATCTGAATCTCGTGCAGATATGATGGTTGGAACATTCCTAACATTTGCATTTTGTTCCCAGCTTGCATCCCGTCAGTGCTAATTTTCCATGGGCTGCCCTTCTCGGCAGTTGCTGTCCAGATCATCTTCAAACTGGTCCTACCATGGGTCCCATCCATTTCGGCGATAAGCAAATCATCCATTGCGTTGTCTTTAACAAGGTAGTCCACATCATCCATTCTAGTCCGAGTATGTCATTCTCTAACTCCTTCAAACGATCGCTGTGAATTGCCTTAGGCTGGTATGAAGAGTTTCAATGATCTCTCAATCAAAAGTAATTCTTTTTGCCACTTAAGGGAATAGTTCTCGTGTCACCTCCCCGAGGTGCCCCGCTTATTGAATCATGGCAATTATTTCCTCGCCACCTTGACACCATCCACCATCTCTAAGCGGAATTGTTGCCCACTAATCAAACCTCGTTGTTTGTTCTTCCATCCTCTCGATGTGTTTTGTGCCTCAACTCGAGATGTTTCAACATCTCATTCCACGAGTTGATCTTGAGTGCTCGATCTTCGAGGAGATCGTCTCCTATAGAGTCTCTTTCTGTCGCCATCGTGTTGGATGAAGATCCCGAAAGCAAGGACGTCAAGATCAATTGGAACAATGAACCAACGTCTTCAAGAAGGGTAAATGGATCATGAAGATTGTGATAGTTTTGTGACTTCCTTTTCTCTTACTCACGCCTTGAATCTCAAGCAGATTCTTGTTTAGTGGGGTGAGTTGTCACAGCCCTAGATCTGATTGTAATTAGGTTCATCAAGATCCATCCATCATGTTTAACTTATATGGAAATTGACATGGGATTGTCTAAACCCTAGCATTAAAGGAATTCAAATAGGTTCAACCAAAAATATTTTTCAGTGAATCCAAATGGCTTTAGAAAATGTTCATCATTTTTGAAAATGTTTTAAACCAGTAACCAGAGGTGTTGTACATTTTCATGTCACATTTGGTCACCGGATTAATTCATAAGTATTTGCATTTGGGCAATTTAAAACCTATAAATAATTTAAATGCCCAAATAATCTTGAAGGTATTTTAGGCTGTTGAGAATATTTTCAAATGTGCCTCCAATATTTTCAGGTTTTTCATAAATGGAATAGTATTTTACTATTTCAAAACACGTAATGTAAACAACTAAAAACAAAAACAGGAAACAGAGAGAGGAGGAACTTTACTGACGCCATCGGCAGCCCATCCGCCAAGACAGCCCACTGTAAGGTGGAGGTCTTCTTCCTCCCGCCACCGGATGCACAAGCGTGCCCGACGCCACGGCCACCTCCCGCCTGCCTAGCTGCCCCCTCGCCGCCTCGACGCCCCCGCAGCGCCACGCACCCCGACCTCTCTCTCCTCACCCGTGGCCTCTCCTCCTCTCGCTTCTTCTCACTCAGACGCACCCGAAGGGGCTGCTGCCGCTGCCGCTGCTGCTGCCACGGCCATCCCCGAAGCTGCCCCGAAGCTATCCTCGAGCTCCGCCACCTAGTTCCCTACCTCTCCTGCATTTAAAGGCGCCGGAAGCCCCTAGATGCCTCTAGCTCCGCTGCCTCTCTCGGGTCCCGCATCGCCGCCGGATTCTACCGCCATCCGCCTTCCCGAGCCCGCTGACGCTCAAGGTAACCGCCGGAGCCATCGAACTTTTCCCTCTCCGTTTCACTCGGCACCGTAGCCGCCAGACCTTGTTTCGCCTTCACACGCCGCCGCCTCAGGACTGGCGCCGACGAAGCTCCGCCACCTAGCGTCCGCCGTCGGTGCTCAACTCCCTTCCCGCTTACCACGAGCACATAGGTGCCTCAGACGAGCCTCCCGCCACCAGAGATCGACCCCGAGCTCACTCCGAGCTCGGGCGACCGCTAAGGTCGACGCCGGGCGACAACTCCGCCACCCTGTGCCCAACCGCCACCACCACTCGACGAGCGCCAACAGAGCTCTCCAACGAGCCCAAGAACGGCCTCGTCTGCGCCTCGTGGGCGATTTTCAGCCGCCGCCGCCCTGGCCTGGCCAAGGCCGAGTCGCCAAAGTGAGTTTGACCCCATCGACCCTGTTTGACCACGGTGGGCCTCAGCCACCCCCCGGTCAATGATGTGGGTCCTAGCATCGCTAATTAATCTAGGATTAGTACTAATCTAATTAGTTAGACTAATGACATCGACACGCTGGACCCACTGGTCAGTTTGACCTGGGCCGCCTGCTGACTTGCCGACGCCACTAATACGCCATGTCGGGCGCAGAATTGTTTCGGATTTTAATAAATCGGAAATGATTTATAAATTTCGTGAAATGCCCTAAACTTCAATAAATCATAGAAATTCAACCGTAGCTCGATTGAAACAAGTTATATATGAAAATGATCAAAAAATCCAATCTATCCATCTGTACCATTTTCATGCATGTTAGAACAACTTATAGCTGCTGTTTAGCACAAATCATATAAATGGTATTTGAATTTCACATATGGAGTTTGATTTGAACTTAGGGTTCAAACCAACTTCATTTAACTTTGTTGTTAGCTGCATTAGCTCAAAACACCAGCATGTTGCCATGTCATGATCATGCATCATATTGTGCATTGCATTGATTATGTTTCTTTCGTGTTGCCGAACTTGCCCTCTCGATAGACGTGGTTCCGACGATGAGTTCGATGACACCGGCGAAGAGCTATATTATCTTCAAGTGCCAGCAAGCAAAACCCCTTGTTCATTCCGATATAATCCCACTCTCTCGCCTCCTGCTCTATTTTACTGCATTAGGACAACAACGACTCATGTGTTACTTGTTGCGTAGCTGAACCCTTTATCCTTTGCATGACCTGTCATTCCACAAGAATTAGATGAAACCCACTAGCATGAGTAGGAGTTGTTTGAGCCCCGATGTGCCTACTCATTCATGCTTGTTTGTCATGCCTGCTATCGCTTAGAGTTGAGTCAGTCCGATTCATCGGGAATGAATCGGAGGTGTGTGAACATGTCCCATGTGTGTGAGCTAAGTGTGAACACGATTTGGTAAAGGTAGCGTGAGAGGCCATGTAGGAGTACATGGTGGGTTGTCTCATTGCAGCCGCCCTCAGAACTGAAGTTCTGTGTTTGTGATCCATGAACAGCCATTACCACACATTGGGTTCCGTTAACTCGGCCCTCTCGCTTATTAATCAAATCGATCTCTGCCTGTGAGTTGCAACTAGTTTCGTGTTTGTAGGTAGTGTTAGTAGTCTACCAAGTGGCACCCGCATGTGGGCTTGGGATGACTAGGCACCGTGGTCGGGTATGCCAAGCCGCCTGCTTGGTGGGCTTGGAACCTCAGACACATCGCTTGGGGCCGTGAGCGACACCTCGCCGGATCTCCTATGGATGGAACCCAATAGGCGATAAACCTCGACTAGAGACTTGTGTGGTTAGTCAGGTCGGGCCGACTCCCTCGCCTGCCTTCCGCTGAAGGTTGCCGAGGTACATGACGGTATGTAGGCGTATAAGTGGTGAGAGCGTGTGAAGAAGTACACCGTTAGGTTATCATTATCTATTCAAATAGCCGGATTCCTCCGATATGGAAACTTGGACCCTCGCATAGTTCATAGACAAGTGAAAGTGGATACTCTAAATGTGCAAGATAGCGTGAGTGCTATGGATGCATGCGCTCTCAGGGAGACGGATCGATCCATAGTGGTGTATTGATATGGTGAATATGTGACTGCAGCGCCACCTCAAAAGAGTTACTAGCAAATGAGTTCAGATAGCCACCGAGTCAAAGCTGGCTTGCTGCAGTTAAACTCCACCCCCTTTGTTGATAATGATGCATATGTAGTTAGTTCTCGATGTAAGTCTTGCTGAGTACGCTTTGTACTCATGTTTGCTTATTTTATGTTTTGCAGAGAGACGCTGGCCTCGCTTAGTAGTTCCGCTTTGACTTCGACGCTTAGTTTGTTACCTCAGCTACGATCTTGTGCCCTCGTAGGATCTGGTAGATAGTCAGGCTTTCAGCCTTTTTTCATTTGTAGATGTCTCAGACTGTACATGTTAAGCTTCCGCTTGTGCTTTGACTTGTATGTTCTGAAGTGTTGGGTCATGAGACCCATGTTTGTAATATCTCGCCCTTGGAGCCTAATGAATAAATATTTGAGTCGAGAGTTATGTTGTGATGCCATGTTGTATTTACACATATTGAGCATATTGTGTGTATGTTTGAAATGCTTGGTACGTGTGGGATCCGATAATCTAGTTGTTTATCCTTGGCAGCCTCTCATATGGGGAAATGTAGTCTAGTGCTTCCCGAGCGATAGTAGTCCGCTACAGCCCGGTTCACCGGAGTCCTCGCTAGCCCAAAGACTACTGCTCGACACTTGACTGGCCGGTATGTGTTTCACTTCGCTCTCGTGGTCTGTTCTTCGGGAAATGTCACGGTGATATCCAGAGTCCTGCCTAGCTCACTACAGCCCGGTTACCGGAGTCCCGTTAGCCAGCTACAGCCCGGATTCATACATTGATGACGGACATGCTCGATGTGATTCATGTATGCCTATCCCCATGGGTTAGTGCCGCTTTGGGTTCACGACTAGCCATGTCAGCCCGGTTCTTCGTCATATGGATGCTAGCGACACTATCATATACGTGAGCCAAAAGGCTAAACGGTCCCGGCCATGGTAAGGCGACACCGTGGAATACCGTATGCGTGAGGCCGCAAAGTGATATGAGGTGTTACCGCTAGATCGATGTGACTTGAATCGGGTCCCGACACCTCTCGAGGATATCAGCGGATCATGACTTGTAGTCGCGACGCTTGTATCATCGCGCGAGTATCAAATGAGGAATCGTTTATCTCAATAATTTCTTCACCACCTCATGGTCGGTGATGTTAGTGGCACCAAGCGCTGAAGCTCATTTGAGATGTCATGAGGCGATCAAGGTTTGTTGAACATTTTCGCTGTCGAGTCTTATTAAGCGTTGAAGAGATTATAAGAACATCAACTCAAGAGTCACGCTGAGTTGAGACTCCTTCATTTACTTTGGACAACCTGTCCCGTATGAGCTTGGCAGCTTCAAAGCACTCACTCTTCCATATTGTCCTTTGCTCGATGGCCACATATGATATTCTTCGCTGAGAATCGAGTTGCTTGAATCTCTTCACATCGGCAGATTCAGAGAAGGTGTGACTGAGGGAACACCATTTTCCACAACATACCGTAGATCGTTGTCATTAGCCTCAAGATGCATTCGCATCTTGTTCTTCTAGTAGGGTAGTCCGTCCCATCAAAGGTAGGACACCCTGCCGAGACCTTGATCATACCGGTCAACATAACTAAAACCCGTGGTTAAACTAAATCACACGTAACAAGGAGAACCTTGCTCGATACCAATTGAAAGTGCGTTATATCGACTAGAGGGGGGTGAATAGGCGATTTTATGCATTCTTCACCGAGGAATTTGCGGTGAGGAAATTCCTTAGCTAAGAACTACTTGCAGCGGAATAAGTACTGTAAGTAAGCATAACAGTATCGCGGGCATGGTCATCATGATGAAATGAAGACAAACAAAGAGTACGTAAAGCGAAACACAGGATAGCACAAGATGAAGACAAATGATCAAGAAATTGAACTGAGGAAATAGAGAAAGTCTTCTACCAAAGTCTTCAAACACAGATATGAATGAACACTCAACACAAGAATGAGGAAATGAAAGGGTTGAGGAAATAGAACCAGTTAGGGTTGGTGAAGACAATGATTTGTAGACCAGTTCCAACTGCTGTCTGGGCTTGTACGTCTGTTGAGCGGCTGAGTATTTAAACTCGAGGACACACAGTCCCCGACACCCAGCCGCTAAGCACGCAGCTCAGACACCAAGTCCTCACCAGATTCTCCTTGAACTAAGGTCACATGCACTCGGCCCAATCACTGTGGTAATTCTTCAGCAACTTCCAAACCTTCACAGACTTGGTCACTCGGCGATCCACAATTCCTCTTGATGTTTCTAGACCATGACGCCTAACCGTCTGGAAGGAGCACAGTCTTCAAAGGTAATAAGCGCCGGATCCATGCAGGATCTATCTCTTCAAGGATGCTCAATCACTTTGGGTTTGTAGGGTTTGGTTTTGGGGTTTTCTCACTGATGATTTTTGCTCAAAGTCCTTGGAGGATGGGTTGCTCTCAAATGACAAGTGTCAAGTTTCTTCGAGCAGCCAACCAGCTAGTGGTTGTAGGGGGCGCTATTTATAGCCTAGGGAGCAGCCTCGACATGATAAGACATAAATGCCCTTCAATGATATGACCGTTAGGTGGATAAGTTATTTTGGGATTAGCCATGCCAAGAAGACAAGAGAGCGGTCGGAAATTTGAATTTCAAATTCCTCGTGGCTATCATGTTCTCATCGTAGGAAATCCAGACCGCTAATTCCTAACTCCTCCGTAACAAATTCTCAATACCGTAAGAACTTCGCTCTTTCATGTAAGAAATTGACTGAATCAGTATGAGATTTCCAAAGGCTCCACTCAAGGGATTGGTAGGTGTAAGATTTTGAGTTGAGCATCACATGGAAAATTTTCTTAGTATTTCCTCGAATTCTTTAACAAAGACAAAGGTTTTATGACTCAAGAAAGAGAAATGAAACTACGAAACAAAAGTATTCACGCTTCATGTTCCTCAAATGAATATCAAGTCTTCAAGGTCACACCAATTTCTTCACTTTCAAAGTCTTCGTAAAGTCTTCGAATATCAAAGTCTTCACCAAGAACTTCATTTTTAGGGTCGATTTTCTCTCAGAATATCAAACTCCTCCTAGACTTATAGACCTGTGTACACTCACAAACACATTAGTCCCTTAACCTATAAGTCTTCAATACACCAAAATCACTAAGGGGCACTAGATGCGCTACAACATCTCAAACAAAATTTTGCATGCAATGTGTGTGAAATGGAGGCCTATCCATATCATACATAAAGGGTCGGGCAATCCACTAGAAGAGAGGAGGGGTCATAGCTATCGATAGAGTCAAGAGAGGATCAAGTGGTGGGTAGATCGATGAAGAGAGCCATCAAATGTGTGTGTGTGTGTGTGTGTGTGCAAGTCAAAGATATAGGGCGGCTGGCTCACTGAACGTTAGAGGGCACATGTCAAGTTTGTGTGTGGCAGGATACATGACTAGGGCGCTTGATGTATCGGTGTGTGGGGAGAGGGTGGGGAGGGGTAGGCAAAGGCCTAACTATAGAGGTAGAACGACTCAGATATGTGTTGAGAAGGAGAGACCCAGCTATGTCTTGAGGGAGATCGGTCGACATCCTTGCATAACTGAAGGACGGGAAATATGATGGGACAGAGAGAGAGAGAGGAGAGAGAGAGGAGAGAGAGAGAGGGAGGGAGAGGGAGGGAGAGGGGTAGAGTGCTGGATGGGTGATGGAGTTGCTTCCCGGAGATGTTGGGAGAGGCCTACTAGAAAAACTGAGGGTGGAACTGCAATGTTATCAATAAGAGTGGGGATGTGTTTCTGTGTGTGCCTGTGCGTGATAGATCTGTCGGGACGCATTTATGGATGATGAAGGGGAACCATGTGTTTGGTAAGCAAACCTAACTAGATCGGTAGATCAATTGTTGTTTGTCGGAGGAAGGGAGAGACACAACTAATGAGGTAGATCGATCGATGTGTGGGTAAAAACGAGTTATAAGGACCTAGCTGGCTATATGTATAGCGAGAGACCGGTCGGTGTACGTCCATTTGTTAGAGGCAAATAAGGCCCAGCGAGATGGATAGACAGAGAGAATGGAGCTAGGAGGTGGTGCGAGAGGCCCAATGTGATGCCCCGAGACCGATGCTCCAGATGCTTTCCTTTATCTTAGTTGTTGTCGTGTGCTTATTGTGTTTGTTGCATTATCATAATTATTTTGCATATGTTATTCCTCTATGTTGATGCCATGATCATGTTGAGTTCCTTGTCATATTTTGCTTGTTGCTTCATGTTCATCATTTGTTATATTGCATTGTGCCATCCATGTTGTTAATATGATCATCTTGCTTGTTATATGATATATGATATCCCTTTGTCATTTTTATTTTCATCATGATCGCTATGTGGTTTGCATTCTTCATATTGATGTGTTGTTTGTGCACTCTCCTTATTCCCCTCCTCCTATGGTCATTTGTATCTTCATCTTTTCATCAAGACCTTTCTCCACGTGCAAACCTTATCACTTCTTCCTTTCTTTCAAATCTTGGCCTTCATGCCAAGTGGCATTGTTTGTGCCTCCATTAATGTTCATTTATTTCCGATGATCGTACTCATGCCTTATACCACTGACAAGTTTCATCCCATTTGAAGTTGATTTGCTGGGTTGTAATGACTCAAGTTTGAATTTAATTCAAACTTGGGATTATTTTTCACCTCTTAAAATTGCCAAGTCAATTTATTCAAATCCTACACAAATTCTGGACTTCAGTGATATTCTCATATCTCTCTCAACCTCTCCATTATACCCGTGCTTTTCTGTCTTTGTTTTCGTCTCAAGAAAAGAGAAGAAGGAAGCAGCAGAGTAATCGAGCAGCCAAATATAGAAGCAGCGCTGCTGCAGCCAAGCCGTGGCCCATCTAGCCCAGCCCTGCAGCCTCGTTCCACTCTCCCGCGGTGAACCCACGCTGGACACCCGTCCAGGCCCCACCTGCAGCCTCTCCTTCCCCTGTTTTTCTTCCTTCTCCCGATCTCCTTTCTCTCACAAGAAACCTCCAGGGTGCCTCAGACATGGCCACCGTGGTTTCACCACGACCTCGACGCCCCCCGCCCGCCTATAAATCCAGCAACCCATGCCCCTAGGGTTTCCTCTCGCCGCCACCCTTTCCCTTCCCCTGCTTCTCCTTGTTCCTCAAGAGACAGAGAACACAGGCACCACCGAGAGCTTCGCTTTGCTCGTGGGACGGAGGCCACCACGGTCATCTCCGCATGTCCATCTTCTTCCTCGATGTTGACTAGTTCCGCTCAGACGCCTTCCCCGCCTAAGGATCGCCAAGTCCGACTACCTCCCCGCTGCTCTCTTCCTCCCCGCTTCCTCGCCATTTCAGGACAGCGCCGTCACCGTGATCCTCCTCCGCCTCCGATCTCCATCGACCTTGTACAACTTCAGAAGACTTCGTGAGCAGCCGCCCCCATCCCTCTCCGATTCATTTCTCCGCCAGTAGTCATCTTCCCGAGAAAGGTGACGCCATGTCCGCCATGGACGAAGTTCCCGAGCCACCCTGCTTGTGTCCACGCTGCTTGCACAGACGCATCACGACCATCGCCTGTATGGTCCATCCAGGAGCAGCAGCCCGCGTCAGCCATTGACATGGCCTGCCCTTGCTTCCCGAAAGCACGCCGAAGGCAAGTCCGTGAGGTGTCTTTGCCTCCTCGTTTTTTTTTGCTCGCATGCGACGCAACCACAGCTCCACGCCGCCACGCCCTTCCCCGCATATCACACACATCCCATCACGGCCACCGCAAGCCTATTCCGCACTCCCCATCGAGATCTCTCAGATCCAGCAAGGTCCCCGCCTTGCTCGTCACCATGGACACCGGTGAGCAGCAGCCGCCGTCCCCGCCTTGCGCATCCACACCCACACCCTCGCTTCGCTGCTGCACCACACGCACCCTCCACCTATTTCCGCACCCCCGCCACTTCTCTGTTGTTGCAGAGGCCGCCGCCTTTGGTCGCTGCAGTCGATGCCGGTTGTTGCCGTGCAGCCATGGCCAAGCTCATTCTATTGTGAGAGAGGTCACTATAAGCAGGGAGCTCTCTTTGTCATGTACACACAGCTATCCCACTGGTCAGAGCAGCCACTATTCATTCAAGGGGTCTGGGGTTTGAGTCCCAGCCAGCCCCATTTTTGCTCTGCTTTTCCTGTTATTTTGCACACTCACCACTGGCCAAGACCTCTGGGTCGCTGCTGCAGTTGCTGCAATCCAGCCCGTGCATGTTTTTTTCCACTCTGTGATTTTGGCATATTTCCAGTGCATGCATATTTTCAGAATTGCCATTGTTTGCATTGCTCATATTTAAATATGCATGCATCCAAATTAAACAAACTATATATGTAAAATGCTTAGAATTTTATCTAGTTTCACAATTTGCTGCTTTCATCCATGCTAAAAATGTTTAACATGCTGTTTCAATTAATTTCCTCAAATGACATGCTAAAATGATTTATTTCATAACTAAATAACCGTAGCTCGGTTTTAAATAAACTTTATATGTAAATGGGGTGGGAAATGCCTAGTTTAACATGGTGCTCTTTATTTTCCTGTTTAACAACAATAAAATATGTTTTAGGGCAGAACAGTACCAAATTCAAATACGATATGGGGATTTTCCAAATTGTTGTTTGTTGTTCCGCCTCATTTTAACTTGCCTAGATAGGTAGTTTAATTATGCTTCACCTCTTGCCATGTTTAACAACATTTAACATTGTTTGGTAGCTTAAACGAGATTAAACTAAATATGTCAATGTGGTGTTTTGTCAATATGCAACTCGCTGCATATTGAGCTCCACTTAACTTGTAGCATTGTTTGTTGACTTTGACATGCCATGCCTCATTAAACCGTATATGCATCATACTTGATTGTGCATCATGCCATGTTTATGCTTGTGCATTTACCATGTTGTTTGTTTCTTTCCGTGTTGCTTCTAGTTCCGTAATGTTGTGATTGTGGGATTCGCTCGACTACTCCCGCTCGCCTTCTTCATGGACTCGTTCTTCATCCTAGCGGATTTCGTGCAAGATGACCATCACCCCGGATCTCACTACTATCATTGCTATGCTAGTTGCTTCGTTTCTATCGCTATGCTGCGCTACCTATCACTTGCTCTTCAAGCCTCTCAAATTGCCATGTCAGCCTCTAACCTTTTACCCTTCCTAGCAAACAGTTGTTTGGCTATGTTACCGCTTTTGCTCAGCCCTCTTATAGCGCTGTTAGCGGTGAAGATGAAGATTGCTCCATGTTGGATTATGTTTATGTTGGGATATCACAATATCTCTTATTTAATTAATGCATCTATATACTTGGTAAAGGGTGGAAGGCTCGGCCTTATGCCCGGTGTTTTGTTCCACTCTTGCCGCCTAGTTTCCGCCATATCTGTATTCTGTTCCCGGATTTTGCGCCCCTAACGCTGTTGGGTGATTTATGGACCCCTTGACAGTTCGCTTTGAATAAAACTCCTCCAGAAGGCCCAACCTTGGTTTTACCATTTGCCTCACCACCTCCTACTTTTCCCTTGGGAGTCGCTCTCTCGAGGGTCATCTTTATTTAGCCCCGGCCAATGCTTGTCTAAGTGTTGGTCCAAACTAGAGCACCGTATGGACCGCCCCTTGGCAACTTGGGTTATGTTGGTACCAGACGCTTAGCTTATCCGTGTTGCCTCGAGAACGAGATATGTGCAGCTCCTATCGGGATGTCGCAAGATCGGGCGGTCTTGTTGGTCTTGTTTTACCATTGTCGAAATGTCTTGTAACTGGATTCCGAGACTGATCGGTCTTCCCGGAGAAGGAATATCCTTCGTTGATCGCGAGAGCTTATCATGGGCTAAGTTGGGACACCCCGCAGTTGTTTGAACTTTCAAAGCCATGCCCGCGGTTATGTGGCGATGGGAATTTGTTAATATCCAGTTGTAGTAAACTTGAAGTAAACTCTTCTAAATTACACCAACCATGTGCGAACTCGGAGTGTCTCTTTTCGGGTTGATCGAGAGGAGAACACGGTTTTTGGGTTATGTTTGACGAAGTAGGAGTTCAGGATCACTTCTTGATCATTACTAGTTGACGACCGCTTGCTTTGCTTCTCTTCTCGCTCTTATTTGCGTAAGTTAGCCACCATACATGCTTAGTCGCTGCTGCAACCTCACCACTTTACCCCTTCCTTACCCATTAAGCTTTGCTAGTCTTGATACCCATGGTAATGGGATTGCTGAGTCCTCGTGGCTCACAGATTACTACAACACCAGTTGCAGGTACAGGTTATGCGATGATTATGACGCGAGAGCGATGTTTACTTGTGTTGGAGTTCTTCTGCTTCTTCGATCAGGGGATAGGTTCCAAGTCGGCAGCCTGGGCTAGCAGGGTGGATATTGTTTGAGTTTCTATTTATGTTTCATCCATAGTCGGATGTTGATCTTGTATTTGGTGTATTCTTGCGGCAATTGTATGCCTTGTATGTATCCCCACCTATTATGTAATGTTGATGTAATGATATCCACCTTGCAAAAGCGTCTTCAAGATGCGCTTCTATCCTTGGTGGGACCTTCGAGTTTCTTTAGGATAGGGTCGCATCTTGGGCGTGACACCGAACTACTAGCTAGATAGGGGGAGGAGTGTGCGGTTGTGAGATCGATGAAAAGAGGGGCGAGAGTTTACACATGTGTCTGACCATATGAGAGACACGAGGCAAGGACACATAAAGGAGGAGATTGAAGCTGTGTGTATATGTTGTAGGCAGGCATCGCTGGAGAGGTTTATCAATCAGTGTGTGTCGGAAAGGAGCTGTGGAGACTCTGGGAGAACGACCTAAAGAAAAAAAATGAATGTTCCCGGTGGATAGAATGCCGAGGGAGGGGGAGGGCGAGGAGGGCGTGTGCATGCACGAGAGAAAGTTAGTGGTAGCTACAAAGGCTAGAGGATTGTGTGGGTGTAAGAGACTAACAAAGATCATAATTTGATATGAAAGCGGATTCATATATTTGAATAGGAGATCATAGTGTTTTAAACATTGCATGCATGAATATAGCGGTGATACACGTGTCGTGCACATGTTATACCATAATGTGATAATGCATGGCGTTTGCAACTCACAGCTAAATGCCGAACAATCTAAACCATACTATACATCAAACAATCTCACATTTTATTCGAATTTGTGATAATGTGCGACGTCTGCAGCTTACAACTAAATATCGAGCAATCTAAACAATACTATATATTAAACATTCTCATATTTTATATGAATTTGTGGTAATGTGTGGTGTTTGCAACTCACATCTAAATACTTGTAGGCGTAGGGGGCGGGGCACCATACATAATGTGATAAACAAATTATACATATGAGACATTGTTTAGATTATGAAGATCTAGCTAGAGCTAGACGTAATGTGATTTGAAATCAAAATAAAGTGGATTCAAAAAATCTAGTTCGAGTTCATATAGTACACATAGTTCATATGTAACTCGAGACTAATCATGTGGTGTGCTGTGAAGATAATAAACAAACGATGGTTTAACTTGACAATGATGATGATTGTAGATCTTATTAAAACAGAGAAACGAATTCAAATGCTTTGACTTCACAACAATCATTACTGTAGATCTTATTCAAATTTAGTTCATATTGAAGCGGTAGTATATACGTTTGGAATGCACTAAAACGTTCATTTGAGTAGTAGGTTGCATGCATTATACACGTAGCTTAAATATTTTAATTGAACATAACATGAATTCAAAATTTTGAATGACATTTGTAGTGCGATTGATTTGGTACAAGACACGTGTAGGCTTGTCCGAAATTTCAACCCGCCTTTGTTAGCCCAAAATATTTAAGATATATTCTGTCTCTGTGCAGTTCGGCAACTCCTCCATCTCAACCCACGCCTTGCTATTCGAAATTACAACGCGCTAAAAAAATCCCACCTCCTATGAAATCCCGACATGCGAAATGCCCGTGGTACCTCGAACCGAAAGAACCGCCAAATGTGGGGTACTTGAAAGCACAAGTGCTCCCTAGGTGGTTTTGGTAATTAATGTCAACATATATCTTGTTGGACTAACACTTTTATCTAGTATGTTTCAGATAAGTTCAACAATGGAGTGGCATGGACTAAAGGATGTGGGAACCTTCAAGATGCTAAGGACAAAGGATTGGCTCAAGCTTCAAACTCAAGACTCTACATTTTACATTTTAGTGATCCAAGATCACATTGAGTCTATAGGAAAAGCCAATACTATCAAGGAGGGATGAGGTGTTGCTTAATGAGAGTCTTGCTTCATGTGCTTAGTGATATGCTCCAAAACCTCCACTACTTTCTCACATCCACATATGACCTAAACCTAAAGTCAAACTCGGCCTTACCGATTCTTTCTATCCGCGCCACCGAAGTTCGGATGTGATAGCCAACGCCACAAACCCTAGGCAAATTGGTTTCATCGACAGGATCTCGGTCTCACCGAGATGGGATTGTAATCTCTCTGTGTATGTCCATTACCAAAATCGGTCTCACCGAGTTTGTGCAATCGGTACTACCGAGATTACAATGCAAACTTTCTGGTTAGCTTATTACCCAAATCGGTCTCACCGAGTTTGAGTAATCAGTCTCACCGAGTTTGCCTGACCAACTCTCTGGTTAGCTAATTACTAAATTCGGTCTCACCGAGTTTGTGTAATCGGTCTCACCGAGATTACGTTATGCCCTAACCCTAACCAAATCGGTCCTACCGAGATGCATGTCAGTCCCACCGAAAACCCTAACGGTCACTAGGTTTACCAAATCGGTCTGACCGAGTTTGTTGATTCGGTCCCACCGAGTTTGGTAAATTGTGTGTAACAGTTAGATTTTGTGTGGAGGCTATATATACCCCTCCACCTCCTCTTCATTCGTGGAGAGAGCCATCAGAACAAACCTACACTTCCAACTTACCAGTTCTGAGAGAGAACCACCTACGCATGTGTTGAGGCCAAGATATTCCATTCCAACCATATGAATTTTGATCTCTAGCCTTCCCCAAGTTGCTTTCCACTCAAATCTTCTTTCCACCAGATCCAAATCCTATGAGAGAGAGTTGAGTGTTGGGGAGACTATCATTTGAAGCACAAGAGCAAGGAGTTCATCATCAACACACCATTTGTTACTTTGGAGAGTGGTGTCTCCTAGATTGGCTAGGTGTCACTTGGGAGCCTCCGACAAGATTGTGGAGTTGAACCAAGGAGTTTTAAGGGCAAGGAGATCGCTTACTCGTGAAGATCTACCGCTAGTGAGGCAAGTCCTTCGTGGGCGACGGCCATGGTGGATAGACAAAGTTGCTTCTTCGTGGACCCTTCGTGGGTGGAGCCTCCGTGGACTCGAGCAACCATTACCCTATGTGGGTTGAAGTCTCCATCAACGTGGATGTACGATAGCACCACCTATCGGAACCACGACAAAAACATCTGTGTCTCCAATTGCGTTTGAATCTTCCAAACCCTTCCCTTTACATTCTTGCAAGTTGCATGCTTTATTTTCCGCTGCCTACATATCTTTGCATGCTTGCTTGTTTTGTATTGAGAATGTTAAACTTGTTCCTAAACTCCACTTAAACTGAAAAGAGTTTAAAAACTGCAACTTTGGTACTTAGTGTCTAATCACCCCCCTCTAGACACCTCTTCTCAAGATCCTACAAGTGGTATCAGAGCATTGGTCTCCATTTCCTTGGTTTAATCACCATTGGAGGAAGATGGATGAGTCTACTTTGGGGAGTCTTAGACATAGAGTGCCTATTCTTGATGGAGAGTATTTTCATGAGTGAAAAAATGAGATGCTTGTAATTTTCAATCAATATCATTTGAACAAGTACATTGCTAGTCCTTGTGCACCTCATGTTGATCCTATGCATCCTACCCTTGATGAATCTATTGACATGACTAGAAATCTTAGAACTATTAATCTTATCACTAGAGGCTTACCTAGAAACTTGATCAGAATCTTGCCTACTTTTGAGTGTGCCTACACTATATGGAAATTCCTTGAGGAACGCTTTCCAAATTATTCCTTGAAAAATCTAGATGAGATTCTCTATAAGTCTATTGCCTTGAGTAAGATGAATACTAGTGATCCTATGTTTGGTGATCGCTCTATTTTAACTTATCGACCATATGCGCCAAAGGAGATGTTGGAATTATTGGTGATATTATTTCTGAAGCTATAAGAATTCATAAGCAAGATCTTTGTCAAACTCACTCTAATGAATTACCCTCTCTAGGACTTGATCCACCACATGACGATGTTGAACATGGATACTATGATGAGGATGATGATAGTGATTTTGATCTTGATGATGCAATGAGACATTTTGGTCTTATGGCAAATCTTCGGGGATATGTGTCAGGAGGAAAGGAATGGGTTCTTGATAGTGGATGTACCGATCACATGACCGGAGATAAAGACATGTTTCGTGAGCTTGCTGAAAATGATAGTCCTCGAAAGTATGTCACTTTCGGTGACAACTCAAAGAGTAAGGTGGTTTGCCTCGTAAGGTGGCCATCTCACATGATAGCTCCATTCAAAATGTCATGCTCGTCGAGTCTCTTGGCTACAACTTACTTTCAATATCTAGACTTGCTGATTTCGGTTTAAATGTCCTATTTATCAAGTAGATTGTCAAGTGTTTCGTCGAGACAATCATAAAATGGTCTTTACGGTATATGAGAGGTGATCTTTACATTGTTGATTTCTCTAAAAGGCACAACCTAAAACTTGCTTCATTGCTAAATCCTCAAAAGGTTGGTTATGGCATAGACGACTAGGTCACGTTGGCATGAGAAACCTTGACAAGCTTATTAAAGGAAATCATATCCTTGGAGTTAACGATGTCATATTTGATAAGTATAGATTGTGCAAAGGTTTGTCAAGGGTAAACAGGTTGGAGGAAGGCATCCCGTGAAGAACATCATGACCACAAGGAGGCCACTCGAGCTACTTCATATGGATCTCTTTGGTCCCAACGCCTACAAAAGTCTTGGTGGAAATTCTTTTGGTCTAGTTATAGTTGATGATTTTCAAGATTTACGGGTGTTCTTTCTCGATGATAAATCGCAGGTCCAAAAGATCTTCAAAAACTTCGCTAGGAAGGCCCAAAACCAATTTGAAGTGAAGATCAAGAAGGTTCGCAACGACAATGGACGAAGTTTAAGAATGCAAATGTGGACACTTTTCTTGACGAAGAAGGGATTTCACATGAGTTCTCGGCTACGTACACACCTCAACAAAATGGAGTTGTTGAGAGGAAGAACCGGACGCTCATCGAAATGCCGAGAACGATGCTTGATGAGTACAAGACACTGAAGCACTTTTGAGCAGAAGCGGTTGAGACATCTTGTCATGCAACAAATCGCTTGTATCTTCACAAGCTACTCGGCAAGACGGCATACGAGCTCCTCACCGGTAACAACCCCCAAGTTGGATACTTTCGAGTATTCGCCCAAAGTGCTACATTCTTGATAAGCATCGCTGCTCAAAATTTTCTCCTAAGTCTCATGAAGGTTTCCTACTAGGTTATGGCTCAAACTCTCACACTTACCGTGTCTACAACAATTTCACCCGAAAGGTTGAAGAGACGGTAGATGTAAAGTTTGATGAATCTAACGGCTCGCAAGTATAGCAATTGCCAATTGATGTAGGAGACAAAGACCCTTCAGAAGCAATCCAAGACTTGTCTATTGGCAAGGTCCGTCCAACGGAGGTGAAGGAGAGTACCTCGTCTGTTCAAGTGGAAGCTTCTACTTCACGACAAGGTGAACCAAGAGTTGAAACGGAAGCATCCACAAGTGGAACACACCAAGATGAAGAAAACGAGGAAGAACATCACGAACGTCAATAACCTCCTTCTCCACCTCGACAAGAGAACGACAACGCCAACAATGAAGATGATCAAGAAGAAGAAGAACAAGATGAAGAACATGTTCAACCGAGACCCAAGCAAAAGCTCTCACGAAGTTCGAGCAAGAATTGCTAAAGACCATCCCGTCGAGCAAATCTACAATGATATTCAAACCGGAGAATCACTCGCCTAAAACTCGCTTAGCTAACTTTTGTGAAAACTATTCTTTCATCTCTAGCATTGAACCTATGAAGGTCGAAGAAGCATTGGAAGATCCGGATTGGATAAATGCTATGCATGAAGAGCTACACAACTTTGAGAGAAACCAAGTTTGACATTGGTTGAGAAGCCCGACAACAACCACAACATCATTGGTACCAAATGGTTGTTTCAAGAACAAGCAAGATGAAGATGGACAAGTAGTTCGCAACAAAGCACGCCTCGTCGCCCAAGGCTACACACAAGTTGAAGGTATGGACTATGGTGAGACTTATGCTCCTGCTAGACTTGAGTACATTCGATCTTACTTGCCTATGCTAATCACCATAATATCACCTTGTACCAAATGGACATTAAAAGTGCTTTTCTAAATGGTGAAATAGAGGAGGAAGTTTATGTTAAACAGCCTCCCAGGTTTGTCAATCCTAAGAAACCAAATCATGTTTACAAACTTCACAAAGCTCTTTATGGTCTTAAACAAGCTCCTAGAGCATGGTATAAATGCTTGACCAAGTTTCTTCTTGAAAAAGGCTTTGAAATTGGAAGATTGATTCCACACTTTTTACTAAAAGGGTTAATGGAGAATTATTAGTGTGCCAAATTTATGTTGATGATATCATATTTGGATCAACTAACCCTCATTTTAGTGAAAAGTTTGGGAAGCTAATGTCGGAGAAGTTTGAGATGTCAATGATGAGTGAACTCAAATTCTTTCTTGGGTTGCAAATCAACACTAAGGAAGGTACTTTTGTCTCTCAAACAAAGTACACTAAGGACTTATTCAAGAAGTTAAATATGCAAGAGTGCAAAGGTATGTCTACACCCATGCCTACTAGGGGACATCTTGATTTGACCAAAGATGGTAAACCAGTTGATCAAAAGGTTTATCGCTCTATGATTGGATCATTGTTATACCTATGTGCTTCACGTCCCGATATATGCTAAGTGTGTGCATGTGTGCAAGATATCAAGTTGCTCCTAAAGAATGTCATCTTAAGGCCGTAAAAAGGATAGTGAGATACTTAATTCATACACCAAATTTTGGCATTTGGTATCCTAAGAGGGCCTCTTTCGATCGTGTTGGCTATTCCGACTCGGACTATGCCGGAGACAAGGTTGATAGAAAGTCCACTTCGGGTACTTGTCAATTTCTTGGTAGATCTCTTGTGTCTTGGTCCTCCAAGAAACACAACTCGGTATCCTTATCTACTGCCGAAGCGGAGTACATTGTCGCTGGTTCATGTTGTGCTCAATTACTTTGGATGACCCAAACTCTTAAAGATTATGGGAAATATGTGAAACATGTTCCATTGCTTTGTGACAATGAAAGTGCTATCAAAATTGGTCATAATCCTGTACAACATTCTCGAACTAAGCATATTGAAGTTCGTCATCATTTCATTCGAGATCATGTTGCTAAGGGTGACATTAATCTTAAGCATGTTCGCACTAAAAAGCAATTAGCGGATATATTTACTAAACCCCTTGATGAGAAAGTGTTTTGCAGGTTGAGAGGAGAATTGAACATCACTGATGCTTCAAACTTGGAGTAGAAACTCCATTGGATACATGCAAGACATGAGCTTATGACTAATCCATGATATCTCTCTTATGATGAATATATTATATCTTGGATATATTTGCATCTGTCATGTCATCTAACCCATGTAGGAACTTGGTTGAATCAAATTCCATGAGATTGTAATCTACTCACATCTTGAGCAATCTCTACATCACCAAGTCTCTACCCTATGGTGGATGAATACAAGAAAGCACGGAATCATTCTAACATATCCTTTTGACAAACTCTATGATTGAGCTTCATGATTGTCATTTTGGATACACAAGTGCTCTTCCTTGCAAGAACTAACCCATGTAGGTAGATGGACTCAAATTCCAAGTGGTGCTCCCAACTCTTGATGAGCTACATCAACCTTGAGCAACCCACACAAGTTCAACTACATGGACAACACCACCAACCAAGGTATGTTATTCCATCTTAGAGAAGCTTTACTCCAAGTCATGAGCTAAAGCAACTCGACAAGATGTGAATACATCAAGATGCTTAAATGAAAAATGGTAACCCCATTTTGAGCTTAAACGATGAGTATGACCCATGATCAAGTGATCTCACTTGACTCCTAAGTCAATATACTCTAACATAGGTGACTTAGTCACCGACCATCTCTAGATGAAGTTCTCTCGTGTTCTCATTTGTGTTTTTGCATTTGTCTCATGCATATTTGTTTCCCCTTTCAAAAAAAACTTCATCTAGATATCATTCTTTTCTTTCTATTTGCTCTGCATTTTCAGCATCCAATTCATTGCATATCATTTCGTTAATTCCTTGCAAATCTTTGTGAGACCTTTCTAGTTTAGTGAGCTGAGGTGAAAAATGTTTTCTCTGCGATGAAATCGGTTTCACCGATTTGTTGTTTTTGGTCCAACCGAATCTTTTCGGTACAACCGAAGCATACCACTCGGTGCCACCGATTTTACAACAGGAAAAACAGTTTGCCCCTTATTCTATGTTTCTTTTAAATCCAGCTCCACTCAATGAATCTTGTCCTCTACAAGCATCACAATTTTATCCAGTGCTTTGTGTGGTGACTCAAGGACCAAACCCATACACAACAAATTCCAGAAGACCCTTCTTGGAAATTGATGTCAAAGGGGGAGAGAGAGATCACATCAAAGCTTATCACTTAGAGAGATCACATCAAGAGAGTATTAAGGGGGAGAAAGAGATCTCCATGGGGAGAGAATACTCAAGTAGAAAGTATTTCTCAAGGATCCCAGATGCTTGGTATTCAAGAGGAGAGATGCCACATGTCTTTTTGGGAGAAAGACATGTTCTTGTGTGCTTATTTGAATTAAGATATGTTCATTTATATTTGTTTTTCAGCTCTGATTTTCTGTTCCCTATCTTCTCCCAGTATCCCATGCTAGATTCAGGGGGAGCAAGACATCTAAGGGAAAGGAATCATTCAAATTCATTGCATATCTTTACTCTTGGGGACATGTCTAATCCAATGTGGTACTCAGTACTCACTCTCTACATGTCATCCCAGTCTTGGTATTCTTGTGGTTTCTTCTGTTTGCTCTGGCTAGTAGATGTACCTGTGTTATCTAACCTTGTTTGTGCAGGTTCATTTCACCCTAAGTCAACTCAAGACTACAAGGTAAGTATATGCATCACACTCATGTGTATGAGGAATTCTTGCTGATGTACATACTGTTTTGCAAGAAGGACTCATGAGCATGAAGGTATTTTCTTTAATATTCTTTGCAATGATGCATATGGCAAAGATACATGTAACACATTGTCTACTATATCATGGTTATTGCTCTCACATGTTTCTACACTCCATATTCACATGATTGCATACATATAGGGGAGCCTATGCTTGTTACATGTCTACTCAAGCTTTACTTGCTATTCTTTATATCCTTATCTAAAGCTTTGATGTATGTTGCCATCAATTACCAAAAGGGGAGGTTGAAAGCACAAGTGCTCCCTAGGTGGTTTTGGTAATTAATGTCAACATATCTCTTGTTGGACTAACACTTTTATCTAGTATGTTTCAGATAAGTTCAATAATGGAGTGGCATGGACTAAAGGATGTGGGAACTCCTTCAAGATGCTAAGGACAAAGGATTGGCTCAAGCTTCAAACTCAAGACTCTACATTTTACATTTTAGTGATCCAAGATCACATTGAGTCTATAGAAAAGCCAATACTATCAAGAAGGGATGAGGTGTTGCTTAATGAGCGCCTTGCTTCATGTGCTTAGTGATATGCTCCAAAACCCTCCACTACTTTCTCACATCCACATATGACCTAAACCTAAAGTCAAACTCGGCCTTACCGATTCTTTCTATCCGCGCCACCGAAGTTCGGATGTGATAGCCACGCCACAAACCCTAGGCAAATCGGTTTCACCGATAGGGATCTCGGTCTCACCAAGATGGGATTGTAATCTCTCTGTATGTCCATTACCAAAATCGGTCTCACCGAAGTTTGTGCAATCGGTACTACCGAGATTACAATGCAAACTTTCTGGTTAGCTTATTACCCAAATCGGTCTCACCGAGTTTGAGTAATCGGTCTCACTGAGTTTGCCTGACCAACTCTCTGGTTAGCTAATTACTAAATTCGGTCTCACCGAGTTTGTGTAATCGGTCTCACCGAGATTACGTTATGCCCTAACCCTAACCAAATCGGTCCTACCGAGATGCATGTCAGTCCCACCGAAAACTCTAACGGTCGCTAGGTTTACTAAATCGGTCTGACCGAGTTTGTTGATTCGGTCCCACCGAGTTTGGTAAATTGTGTGTAACGGTTAGATTTTGTGTGGAGGCTATATATACCCCTCCAACTCCTCTTCATTCATGGAGAGAGCCATCGAACAAACCTACACTTCCAACTTACCAGCCTCGAGAGAGAACCACCTACTCATGTGTTGAGGCCAAGATATTCCATTCCAACCATATGAATCTTGATCTCTAGCCTTCCCAAGTTGCTTTCCACTCAAATCTTCTTTCCACCAGATCCAAATCCTATGAGAGAGAGTTGAGTGTTGGGGAGACTATCATTTGAAGCACAAGAGCAAGGAGTTCATCATCAACACACCATTTGTTACTTCTTGGAGAGTGGTGTCTCCTAGATTGGCTAGGTGTCACTTGGGAGCCTCCAACAAGATTGTGGAGTTGAACCAAGGAGTTTGTAAGGGCAAGGACATCGCCTACTTCATGAAGATCTACCGCTAGTGAGGCAAGTCCTTCGTGGGCGACGACCATGGTGGGATAGACAAGGTTGCTTCTTCGTGGACCCTTCGTGGGTGGAGCCTCCGTGGACTCAGCAACTGCTACCCTACGTGGATTGAAGTCTCCGTCAACGTGGATGTACGATAGCACCACCTATCGGAACCACAACAAAAACATCCGTGTCTCCAATTGCGTTTGAATCTTCCAAACCCTTCCCTTTACATTCTTGCAAGTTGCATGCTTTATTTTCCGCTGCCTACATATCTTTGCATGCTTGCTTGTTTTGTATTGAGAATGTTAAACTTGTGCCTAAACTCCACTTAAACTGAAAAGAGATTAAAAACTGCAACTTTGGTACTTAGTGTCTAATCACCCCCCCTCTAGACACCTCTTCTCAAGATCCTACAGTACTTTCGTAACTTACCCCACATTTCGGACAAGCGCGTCTCTAAGCCATGGTTCCCCACTGCCATCCCATCCGCCCACCCATTCGTACGCCGAGGTCGCGAAAACCCGCGACGAAGCCCCACACCCTGCTCCATCCGCCACCCAGCCGGAGCCTCTTCCCCGACGACGACGTCCACAGCAACACCTCGACGCCCTCATCCACCGTATCGGATGAGGATCCGCTGTCGATCTCATCGTCCCCGCCGTTCAGCCACCCTGCCCTCCACCTCCAAGGAGCTGCCCCGATGTTCCCCTCGTCTTTTGCGCCACCTCCATTCCCACACCGCCGCCTTCACTGCACCACCGAAAGAGCATCATCATCACCGCTTCTCGGATGAAGTTGCGCCTAATCGGCGCCACCAAAGAGGTTGTACACTAATCACCGATTTTCTTCTTGATTCGATCTCACGGTGTTGCCGACGCCGGTCCCGAGCCGACACGGCCCGGCTCCATCCACGGCGGCGTCGCCGCCACTTCTCCACGGTGTCGCTCCCTCGCGGCGACGCCCACATCAAGAGGAGCTGCTGCTGCTTTAGCTCTCACTCGCTGCTGCTCGCTCTTGCTCTCGGTCCTGTGCCTGGTCCTCTTGTTATTTCTCTGCTCGCGCTGCTGTTCTCGCTCTTGCTCTTGCTTATGATGCTGCTCCGATTTGGCTACACTTGCCGATTGAATCGACTTTTGGGTCACCGATTTTCAAGGGGTGGGCTCGCTGGGTGAAGGAAGAACCAGCAGCAGCGGGAGGGGGCTCACGGAGAGGTACCCCACTATCTATCTTAGGGTTCAGGATGGGGCGGTGGTCGCCGGCAAGTGGCGGGCGTTGGCGGGGATCGCGGAGAAAAAGCTCGCACGTGGGGGCCTAGAGGATGGCCGGGCGGCGGCGGACCGGCGGTGGGGATTGTTTTCAGGGCGGGCGGGCGGCCATCACGTCAAGGGCGGCGGGGCTGCTGTTTGGCCGGTGGTGGTGGCGGCTGTGGGGTGGAGGTTGAAGATGAACTGCAGGCCCTTGATTTCGTGATCCAACGGCTGCAAAATCGAATGACCAGAGATGAAAAGTTAGTCGACCGACGTAGCCTCACCTTGCTAGTGCGTTCAGTTTCAACAGCAAAATTCAGTTTCGACAAAGAAAATTCTGTTTCGACGTTAGGTTCAGTTTCACGATTAAGTTCGGCCGACAATTAATTCAGTTTCGACAGCTTAAGTTCAGAGATGAGCGGCTGATGTATTTTACATCTAGCACTTTGTGGTTATGTATTTTATGTCATGTATTGAGATGCTATTAGAATTCCACTCAGGTTAACGTTGTTCGTTGTCTCTCTTGTCCCGCTTCAGCCTCAAGCGCCGTACAATTCACCGGAGCTGCTCCAACGATGAAACCCTCCATCACAATGAGCAGTACTCGGCTCCATCTCCAGACGCCTAAGATCTTCTTCCTCCTCCTACAGCAAAGTTAGCGGAGCATCCTCACCGGCCAGCCCAATCACGCTGAGATCGACATGGCTTCGCCAAAGAGGTTGTACACTTGTTGCATCTCTTTTTTACTCTACATGTTATATATATATTGTCCATCGAGCACACGGATTTGTTCCTTTAGTGTCTCCTTGAAAGAAAAATGTAGGAATTTTAATTTTCACTTGTCCTCCTTTTCAAATTCCTATTCATGAAGCACAAGACTAAGAGATAGTAGCATAATAGCATTATAACCGTACATTTTCTTGTGGTTTGACTTAATCTCACCATGCTTCTTTGCATCTTGTGATCTTCCAATTGTTGTGAATCAAACACCCAGATTGGCAGAAATCCTGTGTTTTTAAATTCTCTGTTTTACACGTGCATTCCTATCCTATACCTGTCTATTTCCTATCCCTGCATTGTTGGAATCCTCCAATTCAAACGAGCCCTTACAGAATTACTTCTCTTATAGATAGTTGTCAAAGAAAATGTTGCATGGTTTGTCCCGCTCCTGCTGCGCCGTTGTCCACCCCAGCTCAGCTGCTCCAACGACAGAAGGGTCCAACACATCAGGGATCCGGCCTCCAGACTGTCTTTCGCCGCCTCAGATCTTCTTCCCCGCCGCTGGCAGCCATGAAAACTGCATTACCATCATCAACCGAGCAGATGACCTTGAGAACTACACGGGTCCGCAAGAGAGGTCGCACTCTTTCATGTCTGCTTACGTTATGCATCGCTAATATTACATGCTACTTTATCGTCATGTTCACTGATTAGACTCTGAGTCAGCTCCAAACTAATGGTCAAACTTGAGTTTTTAAATGGTTGTGGGGTACATATCGGGGACGCTGTTAATAGTATCTATCTACTATCTGGTTAATCTCCGGTGTCTACTATGAGTTTCATGTTGGGTGGGAAAAAACAGTAAAGAAGCCATTATCTGTTTTATTAACAGAAGCCATTATCTTCCTGCTATTATTGGTTTTGGGTCTATCCACAGGTTGCTACCATCACTCTAGATTTTTTCATGCACTCCTTACATAATCTCACTATGTTTTATTCCTATGCATGACAGTTATTGTAAACAATGGAACTGAACATGTAGAGCAAAAGAGACGAGCCTTGCGTGGCAATATAATTTCATGCAGATGTCGCTCCATGGTAGGCGCAAAGGTAGCCCCCCTCCACGCATTTCGGATTGTAATCGAGAGGAAGATATCTGTTCGAGGGGATTCGTATGAGAAGATAACTCCTATTTACCCCCGAGGTCTTCGCCTAACTTGGCATGCTGATGTTGGTTATATCATGCATATGGTGTCTTGCATTGCTTACTTTATACATCAAATATGTCATCTGCTTAGTTTAGACATCCTTTGTGCGAATGTCATCTGCTTAGTTTATTCATCGCTTATGTGAATTATGCAACGCCACCTTGTTTAGCCAGGCATCATATATGTGAATTTTGCAATGCCATCCTGCTTAGCCACCATCTTATATGTAAATTATATCAGGCCATCCTTTTTTTCGTTACATATTACATTTGTCAACAATGTTAGTACATTCAACGCTTTTGCGTGCATCAGCCATTTGACACGGTGATGGCAAATTTCGAGTGAAAACAAGGTCTTCGAGCAGACTATGCTATCTCGACGAAGCGCATATCTCGCTGGTTACGGATAGCTCCTCAAGGAGGATTCGAGATGATGACCACCATATTCCCCGAGGTGTATGCTCTAACTTGGCAGGGTTATGTTGCTCATATCATGCGTATGGTGTCTCGCATTGCTATGCCATTTGATTAGTTTAGACATGCTTTGTGTGAATGCCACCTGCTCAAAGTGTCTAATTTCCATATATGTGAATTATGCATTGCCATCTTGTTGCAAGACATTATATATGTGAATTATACAATGCTATCTTGTTGCAAAGGCATTATATATGTGAATTATGCAATGCCATGCTGTTTAGCCAATCATCATGTATGTGAATTATATCATGCTATCATTTTTTGTATTACGTGTTCCATTTGTCGACAACGCTTGTATATTCAACTACTCTTCCCGTGCATCAGCCATTTGAAGCGGTGATGGAAGTATCTCGAGGAAAACAAGGTATTCAGAGCAGATAATGCTACTCGTCAAGGCACATCTTGTTGGCTACAGAGAGCTCCTCGAGGATGATTCGTAGACCGATGACCAATCCTATTTCCCCGAGGTCTATGCTCAAACTTGGCAGGGTTATATTACCCATGTCATGCATGTTGTCTTGCATTGCTTAGTTTTTACATCATATATAGATTGCCATCTGCTTACTTGCTTACTATATAAATCATATATTTGAATTATATCATGCCATCATGTTTACATAGTACATACACATCATCTATCTGAATTATGGCATGGCAACCCATTTAATAAAGACATCATATAGTTATATCATCTCATCCTGTTTAGTGTTTACACTCATCATATTTAGAATTATGGCATTCTATCCATGAATGTATGTGAATTATGGCATGCCAACCTATTTATAAACACATTATATAGTTATGTCATGTCATCCTGTTTACATAGTCTCATATTTTGAACTATGTCTTTCCATCTTTTTTAGTTAGCCATCATAATGTGAAATTGTGTCATGCTATCCTGTTTAGTTAGCCATCATATATGTGAAATTGTGTCATGCTATCTGGTTTGGTTAGACAACATAAATATGAATTATTTCATGCCCTCTTTTATTCCCCACTATCCATTGCACTGCTCATCATACAATGTCTATACTTTCTATTACTTTTCTTGTTTATCAGCCATTTGAATTGGAGAGCGTGATGGCAGATTCAAGGAGTAACAACACGGGCTTCGTAACATATAGTGCTACCAGTTGATGCAGATAGAACCACGGTTGTACTTGCCCAAGGACCAGATCCACCACACATAACCTGACTCTCAGATATTGTACCCCTACCAGCTTGGACAGAGAACCAGCTACACCCCTTCTAACCCCAACCCCGGCAGATAGTAACCCAGCCCACTTGACACAAAGACCGCCTCCAACACAGAGCACCCAAACACGAAGCGGTTAGTAAGGGAACTGCAGTGCCCAAAGCACGAGGACCACCATTCAATCCCAACTCAACGCTTAAAGGAGAATAAGATTTGTTCTCGTGTCAGGTTCTGTAGCTATGGTTCATACTCCTTTGCTCTTGCATTATCAGATTTACTCATATCAACTATTTTCAAATTTGAAGGATGGAATTGAAACTCCAATGGCGCAATGTGTATGTTTTAAACTTGTTTCTTTAACTGGTTTGTTGTTGTAACCTGCTCTATGTTGATTTCAGTTTCAATTGAATAAACAGTTATGTTCTCATGTCATGCACATTACAAGTGTTTTTATTGCTCTATAGTTACCCACACTTATATTCTGTCTATTCTCGCTTTGTCTTGAACAAATATTATTTGAACTGTGTCTCTATCTTGATTTGGCAACAAAACTAGAATGATATAGACCATAAAGTGACCATGGTACATAGATATATGTTTGTTTCATGTGTTATCCCGTCCACTTTACTACCGAACTCATTTACCAAAATGAGTTTCATATACAACATGGTAAACATGTGATGTGTCCGCTTGTTTCTCTTTTAGAATGCGAGACAAAATATTGGAGAACAAAGATCTGTGTTATCCAATAATGCGATAAGGTTCAAGATAGTGAGACATCCTGTTGGTCTCCAAGAAAGCTGATAAAACTATCTTGACGACAAGTGAGGGAACCCAAAAGTCCTGTCTTGATGTAGTGTTCGAAGCATCGCCACTATCGCCGCACAAGCTCTTCGAACTCGCTATTCTGAATCAGTTCGTCTTCTTGAGTCTCAACTTCAAGTTGAAATACATCGATCGATGTCTTTGCGACAAGAAGTCAAGGACCGAGGAAGTCCCGCAGAATTCAGATGCATATTTTCGTGCAAATGCAAGTTACCGGAGGATTTAAGCGCCAAACAAGAGAAAGTTAATAAGCTTGCTAAGCATCTTGCCAAAGATTATGGGTACCCAGGATATTGTTTCTTGAGATCTTCAAGTGGTTTCAGTTCTGGATTTGTTTTGTGCGGCATTTATTTGCGCTTAGTCGCCAACTTAGACAACAGGTGTATATGATATGTTGCTTTGTTCCTATATTTGCACCGGTGGCTAACTTTGATGCCCAAAGGATGTAATATGTGTAATAGCCGTGATAGCCTAGCATAAGTTGCTTGCTTATTTATTTCCTTGTTGTCTTGTTTATTTGTTTGCTTGTAGTCGCAGTTCTTTTTAAAACTAGGCCACAATAACCATGGTCTAATATTTTGTAGTGACATGGGCCTCCTACGGGCCAGAGAAACAATGGGCCTTCACGGGTCAGAGAACGGTAGACCTTCTACGGCTGTAGAAACAATGGGACTTCTACGGGTCAGAGAAACAATGGGCCTTCTACGGGTCGAGAAACAATGGGGCTTCTACGGACGATCATCAATGGGTCTTATACGGGCCGATGACCATAACGGGCCATCGTTAATAGGCCGATTTGATGAGGCTATGAAAACGCCCAACGACATCGGACCACAAACGGGCCGATGTAACCACGGGCTGAATTTGGCCCACAAACGTAAAATGACAAGAACGGGCCGTAAGTAAACGAATCGTTGGAAATGAGCCCAAGAATAAATGGGCTCGAGAAGGCCGAAGATAACATTTGCTGGAAACGCCCAACTGAATAACGGGCCCTTAATGGGTATAAAGTGATATATCGTTCATTACGGGCCGTTTCACCACGGGCCGTTAATGGGTGTAAAGTGATACTTCGCTCATTGCGGGCCGTTTCACCACGGGCCGTTAATAGGCCAAGAGTTACATAGGGCCTCATATGGGCCGAAGACGCCATGGGCCATACATGGGCCGGCGAAAACGGGCTGGAATCATATTGATGGCCCAGATGACGCCACGGGCCTAATTCGGATAGGCGAACGGGCCTTGGGTTAGCGGGCTGTAAATGGGCTATATGCGAACAAGCCGCTAACAAGCTTTCCATGGGCCAGCCCGCCACCTTTGACCAAGTCAAACGGGCCGCCTTTTCACAGAATGGGTCTCTGTTATGCGTGCCACGGTCGACGTATCATAGGCGCCTTCGTCCAATGAGTGGATGACATCCGTCCCAACGATGAGTCGACACATGTTTTCTCCACCAATGATGATTTTACACGGAAAATCCCCATTGGTCGGGTTGTTAACGGGTTATTGGATCCAAAATCCGACCCGATAGCTTAACGGCGTTCCGCTTTGTGGATGCCACGTGTTGGTCACCCTTGACGAAAAGCACTTCGTGACGCGCGATTTATCGTCATGGAAGTGGACACTTCCGTGATGATAATTTTGGTAATGTCATGGAACACTTTTACGACAACACAGGTATGACTATCTTGATTCTGTCATAAATTTGTCATGGATGTACATGCATGACAAAAAACGCGACCTACTGTGACAAACACGTATCATCATGGAAGTGTATTTTTTTTTGTAGTGCTATGCAAACTGACAGGTGGGACCCACAAGGAACGTGATCAATTTAAGTAGTCAACATGGCGCCACGCAGACTATTTGGCCGGTCAACAAAGTGCAATCCGATGCTGAACTGTGAGCAAGTGACCATATAATCACCGCAAAACGTATATAGTGACCGTAATCAGCTTATTCTGAAGTTCGGTGACCGTTTTACGCTTTTCTCTCTGTAGGCCCTCCAAAACTACATCTCTACACATTTTCGCATGTTACATCTAACAACTATGCAATACAGCACTACTACTACACTCTAACACAATAAATCATATGTGTTTTTAGTTTTACTAGATATCATATTGTTACTTATAATTATTCAGTTTGCATACATTAAAATTGCCTTTGAAATGTATAGCCAAGATAATCTACCGCAAGGAAAAATCCTGCCTTTTCCTCGCTTAATCGGTTTGTATCGATGGATCGTATGTAAACAGCAAAACTATAGTACTATACAAGACAAGTGACAGCTTCATCGGGCTGTCAGGTCGTAAATCTACTCCTCCGTCAGAAGAGTGGAGTGCTCGCTTTCATAAATCTTCTCGCCCCTTTCACGACATGTGGGACATCAAGTTACCGGGTGCGCGTGCCATGCCGGAATACAAGCAGAGCAGCCGGGTGAAGCACCCTACCATGGCGCCGGCGTAGTAATGAGCAATGAGGCGCCAAATCACAAAGCTGCACCTTTCCCGCAGCTAAGTTGGAGGGACGGTAATAATGCTAAAAAGAAGTTGAGGACGAAGCAACCATCATTTCACTCTGCTGAATCCGCTTCTCCTCATCTTCTTCAACTTAACCACCACATTTGCTTCGCCGTTGTTCGCCTCATGTGGGACACGGATCGCTTGGTAAAGCAATCGACACGTGGGACCACATGTTAGCAAACCGCCAGACAACGCCCTCCAAAAATAAGAAGCCTAATCCTAGACTTACAAAGGGCTACGAGCTACTATGTATACTTTCCATCTATCTATATATGCCCCCCGATTTTCGTGGGTGGGCCTAATCCTCTCCTTTAATCCAATCAAATAGTCCCACATCACATCAGTTCGTATTTTACGTAAACCATTACGTGGATGTAGCATTGCTCAAATAAGAAACCTCCCCCGCCATCCGCTCGGCAAAATCACCTCGAGGTTGATTCTATAATTTTTTAGATCAATATAATTGAGATTTGTATAGATAGCACAGAGGAGCAGAACCAAGTGGTACGGTTAAGGGCATCCATAATGTGTAGCCAAATGTGAAAATAGCTTTTGGAATCGTGGGAACCATTGTGGACGGTGTTGCCAAAGCCAAAAAGATGGAACTGAAGCTCCCTGATTGATTGATTGATTGAAGGAATAGAAAAATGCAACGTCTCTCCACTTTCTCCCATGCTTGGACGCATGTAGTACAGTATAGAGCATAGAGTCTACTCCCCTGTCCCTTCTATCAAAAATCACAAAGCAGTGAGGCGTCAAATCACAAAAGCACGGACGAAGCAACCATCATTTCACTCTTCGCTGACTCCGCTTCTCCATCGTCTTCTTCGAGAAACCATCTCACCGCACTAGTACTCCTAGTAGTACTAGTAAAGGACTTCCTGGATGCAAATAAGGCGGTTATCTCGGCTTGCAGCGGCACTTGCGTAACGACTTACCGTGGTCTCCTCAATGGTGTTCTCAATCGAACGACTTCGCCAAACCACAAAAAAAAGATATCGTCGATGTCACCGCAATGGGGAAGGAAGTCAAATATAGTTACTACCTCCATTTTTTGTACACAAGGCCAGTATATCAAAATTACAATTTGCAAAGGGCCACTAACACTAATCGAGGCAAAATTGATGGGGTTAGCAACCAAGGACATTAATATCCCCTCCATGCATGCGGAAGTGAGAAGGTTGGTTTGCATGGCGCTGCATTAATCAAGCGATGAGGAGTGAAATGGTTAGCTCTTTGGTCCTTGGAGAAAAAAATACGCATTAATTGACACATGAAACGAGGATTTGTATCGATTAAATCCCGCGAAGGAAAACCCCGGCTTTCTTTTTAAACACTAGTACTCCTAGTACATACGTACTTATCCTGTTTGGGTCTAGGCCTTGCATTGCCAAACTTCGCCACACATTTTTTCCAAGCTTGCCTAAAGTTTTGAAAATGAGAAGGAAGTACACTTGCGCACGGCTGTCGTGGTCGCACCGCACCCTCACACGGTCGCTCCTGCACGCCGCGGTCGCACCGCACCCTCACATAGTCGCTCCTGCATGCCGCAAACTCACTGACACGTGCTATCGCATGTGAACAAACCAAAGTCAGCCATCCTATCGCTGACACATAATTTTCGTTCATAGAGTATGTTTATCCAACCGCATGTTGGGGAGTATCCGTACGGCTCGTGCGGTGGTCTGTTTGGGAAGAAGAAGAGGTGAGGAAGAAGGAAAGAAGGGTTAGGAGACGTAGGATATTCATCCAACCGCTTGAAATGGTAGACTGACCCAAGTCAGGCAACTTGCATAACAAATATATGTTTTTACACGGCAAAAGATCCATAAAAACAACAACATAAAGAAAAACTATCACTGCTCGCGAAAAGAGACGGCCTCGTCGTCTTTGGCTGCCGGCGTGAACCAGCCGTCGCTGCCGACGTGTGTCTCCGCATCGTGGTTGTCCTCGGCCTCAAGCTACTCATTCAAGCGGAGCGTGCGGGCGCTCTGCACGGATGAGAGCACAGCCCGGTTCAAGTCGAGGACGTCCGGTTCCGCCTGCAGGAGGGCCTCGATGGTAGTGGCATCCGCGCGCTTCGCCTCAAGTTGAGTCTCCACCTCCTGGTTCACATCCACGACATCCGGTTCCGCCTGCAGGAGAGCCTCGATGGCAGTGGCATGCGTAGGCTCCGCGTCGAGTTGAGCCTTTGCCTCCCTGTCCTCCTTTAGTATCGCTTTGTTGAACCGCTGGTCCGCCTGCACCATGGGGTACTCGGACGCCGGCACGAAGTCGACGTCCATCGTTTCATACCCATCGGGGGCCTTCTGCGCCGTGACCTCCGCCATGAACATTGGATCGGCTTCCTCCTCCTTGTAGCTTGGCTCCAGAGAACTCGGGGATTGGCCCGCTGCAAAGCAAGCTTGGGAACAGAGGTCTGTGGCGCCGACTGCCGCCGCGATTTTAGCGCGGCGCTCCGGCGTCAGCATCTTGTAGTAAGTGATCTTGCGGCGCATGTCGGGGAGGCTGATCGTAACCCACGAACACCTATGGGACCGGCGGACCGAGTCCCTTTTGGTTCGGTGGGGGGCGGAGATTGCACGAAGAGCAGATCGAGGCGGAACACACGAGCAGTTTACCCAGCTTCGGAGCTCTCCGGAGAGATAATACTCCTACTGCTGCTTGTCTGGTTGTATTGTGTTCTTGCTAGGGAGCACAGAGAGCTACAAAAACTAGCTTGAGTGTGTGTAGTCTCGAATGAGTCGAACCTCCTCTACGTTGCGCATGGGCCTCCTTTTATAGGCTAAAGGGGTCACCAACAGGTGGCAACGTAGGCAAGGGCAAAATGGGAAAATGAGTTGCGGTTGGTACAACTACTTTGTACAGTGTATTCTACCTAACTCCTGACGGCAAGGGACAAAAGCATTAAATGCCCGTCCATGTCGCCTAAACAGTCTGCAGAAAGGAACGTGGGGCGCCACCGCTGCCACGATGACACTCTGTCGCCGCTATCGCATCTCTCCGCTGGCTGCACAGCCTCTTGACACGCACGCCGAATGGTCCCATGGCTACACGCTGGCGGATGAGCTGGAGCGGAGATGAAGAGAGGTTGCCTGCCGTGGCAAGCGCCTTGCCGCGGCTGAATCCTTGTCGCACCCGGAAGCTTGTCGCTCAATGGGCCTTCCCGGCAAGTTCCTCTTGCCGGGGTCTTGTCTTCTGCGTGCCTTGAGCGGCCTTCCCGCAAGCTCCTCTTGCCGGGCCTTGTCTCCTTGGCTTAAATACTTTGTTCTTGAATGGCTCCAAAGGAACCATCGAGGACCTTGGTGGTCACCAGCAAGCCTTTTGCTGGGCGCCATGATCGCTGCCGTGCACGAAGTTCGGGATACTAGGGTACCCTACTCTAGTACACCGACAGAGCCCGGGCTCGGGCCACACGCTGTGCCGAGCGCTGTTGGGACAGACCAAAACAGTGCTGCACGGGCACACGCGCTGCCTAGATCATGCCGTGAATCGCCCGGACCACCACGCCCCCATTTAACAGCACGCTACCAACGTGGCGCCGTGGGAGAGATCGTGGGGTTTTTTTCTTCTGTTTTTTTTTCAACATTTGCTTGATGTTCTTTCTTTTTTCGATCGCCGATCCATCTCGCTGCAGATCCGATGGAGACCGAGGTCGCTGACGAGGAGGCCGCGCACGGAAACACTGACGACGCCGCCACCATGGAGGAAGAGGCTGGCGCCGATGGGTCCGCCGGCGAGGAGGCCGCCAAGGCTGCCGCCGCAAAGGCTGGCGAGGGTCCGCGATCGATCGACGACCCTCGAGCCCGCAGGAGCGCCAGGCGCTACGCCGACCGCCGATCCCTCCGCCACCGATGCAGCGTCAGGCTCCGAAGAGCCCCAGCCCGGCGCCTATCTGAAGGCCGGTGACGGCGTCTTCATCAAGCTCCCCTGGGCGTCGAGCTCCAGGGCGCCGGTCGAAGGGGAGACCTTTGACGAAGAGCTGCTTGCCTCCGCTGGGTTGACGCTGGTGAATGCGCCAGACAGCAGCAGCGGCGAGTCTAAGGAGGAGTAGCTGCTGAAGAAGCTGCTGACGCTCTACCGTGCCCGACAAGCCAAGTTGGAGTCCCGGGAAGTGCTTGTCGCGAGGGCGGGAGCAGACATGGAGAAGCGCGCAGAAGAGCTCCGGGGCGCCAACCAAGAAGCTCTTCGGGACGTAGCAGAAGAGCGGGGGCGACTCGCTGAAGAGCGCACAACCTTCATCCTTGAGAAGGCTGAGGTCGAGGAGCAGCAACGGCTTGCGGCGAGAAGCTATCAAGAAGAAGGCGAAATGGCGAGCGGAAGATCAACCTTGACAGCTATGAGGAAGAGCTTACGCGAAAGCAATCACTTGGCGGAGCTCTCAAGGAAGCAAAGGATGGTGCCGCAGCTGCCGAGGCCGCCAAGGAGTTGGAGACAAAGTGACGCAGCTGGAGGCCAGTCTGCGCGTAAGAGCGGCGAAGAGCTTGCCGCGCTGAAGCACGAAGCGAGAAGGACGCTTACACTCTTGGCGAGTTGCGGGGCCGTCTCGCCGAAAGGATCAAAGAGCTCGATGCCGCCAAGGACTCCAAGGCGGATCTTGAGCTGAAGCTGACCACCCTGATGGAGACGCTGGACGACGCCAAGGAGCGAGAGGTGGGTCTGCTGGAGAAGATCAAGGCCAACGAGGAGCTGCTGGCGAACGCTACTGCCGCCCAGAGCACCTTCAGGGAGAATGTGGAGCTCTGGACTGAAGGTCTTGTGAATATCGCCGCCGCTATCGACAAGGAGCTGATGGAGCCGGGGATGGTGGATCTCGGGTACTCCTCCGACGAGCGCCTCCAACCCAGCGCCAAGCTCAGCCTGTTCCTCAAGGGCGTGGTGACGGCTCTCCAGCGACTCCAGGAAGAGATCCCGAAGCAGCTGGCCGAGGAATCGCGCCAGATCTGCGCAGGAGCCCTCCAGAAGGTGTTGATGAAGGTGGCCTTCCGCAATCCAGGCCTCAACCTCAACGGCGTCCTCAGATCCTTGCCGCCAGATGCCGATGTGGAGGTGCTCAAAGCCCTTGTCGCACCCATTGTGGACAAGGTGGGCAAGATCAAGCGGGTTGACGGCGACCGCGTAGACTAGGCCGCCAATTTTATCTTTCCCTTGTCGCTGCTGATCATGTTTAGGAGAACAATTCATTAGATCTGCGACAAGCTATTTTTGTAATATAACTCTATCTTAGGCAATGATTGCAATGTTATTTCCTTTACTTTATTCCTTCCTTTGTATATTTGTGCCTTACGCTTTTAGGGAACTTGTCGGCGCGGGCACCTGTGCCGCGAGCGCTGAGTGCGGAACGTCAGCAGCCTGCTGGCGGTGCCGCCTCCGACAAGCAACCTTGCCGCAACTAGTTGCAGCTCACTTAAGTTGTTGAGCGGACTCGAAACAAAGTAAGGGCGCAAATTAGCTACAAGTTGGTTCCTCCGCGCACAGGTTTTCCATACAAAGTACTATCGTTCGAGGAAGATAATCTTAAAAATTTAAAAACTGATTGCTCAAACTTCAGCAACTTAGCTTTTCTGTCGTTTGCTTCCTGGTAAGGCGAAACTTCCTCGAGCGATGCTTGGCGGCCCACACCATTATCTTCTCCTTCCCCCCTGGTTAGCTTGTGGGCGAAGGAACCTTCCTTTCTTTGAAAAAGAGAAAGAAGAGAAAATAAAGTTATGGAGCCTTGTGGCTCGTTATTGCTTACCGGGTGTAGATGCTGCACAAAATGTCAGATAACACATGCAAAATGATGATGAAAGCATGAAATTGACAAGTTGTGCGCAACACATGAGCTTTACCGATGCACGGGGTCTGCGCCAGGCTTTGTACAAAGGATTACGTGCAACATCGTCAAGGCTTGTACAAAAGGTGGTTGCCGGAACAGGTTCCGGCAACCGCGCCCTATGGGTAAAACTTACGAAGATGTTCAATGTTCCAGGAGTTGCTCACCGGAACGCCATCTTCGGTCTCAAGGCGGACAGCGCCAGGCCTAGTGACTCGTTTCACCCGATAAGGGCCTTCCCACTTCAGCGTCAACTTGTTGGAATTCTTGGCGGACTGAACGCGCCGAAGAACAAGATTGCCTTCCTCGAAACTTATGGCTCTAACTTTGCGGCTATGGTAGCGGCGCAAAGCTTGCTGGTAACGAGCAGCTCGTACAGCTGGTAACGAGCAGCTCGTACAGCAGCCTCAAGGATCAGCGCGTCATCTTGTCGCAGCTGCTCTTGCTCAAGCTCATCATAAGCGAGTACTCGAGGTGACCCGTATACGAGTTCCGTGGGGAGAACTGCCTCTGCTCCATAGACTAGAGCGAAAGGTGTCTGGCCAGTGGCTCGATTTGGTGTTGTCCTGATCGACCAAAGAACCACCGCAGCTCCTCAATCCAGTTTCTTCCGCGCTTTGTGCAGCTCGTCGAAAGTTTCGGTCTTGAGCCCTCGCAGCACTTCAGATTTGCCCTCTCCGCTTGACCGTTGCTTCTCGGATGAGCAATGCGAAAGCAGCACCTTGGCGCCAAGATCTTGGACGATTGCATGAAGGTGCGGCTCGTGAACTGTGTGCCGTTGTCGGTGATGATCCGTTTAGGAATCCCAAAACGGCAAACAATTGACCAAGAACTTGATCGCCGTCGTGCTGTCACCTTCCTCATCGCTTCCACTTCCGCCACTTTGTGAACTTGTCGATTGCGACGTACAAGTACTCAAAGCCCCCTACAGCTCGGGGAAAGGGGCCTAGAATATCGAGCCCCCAGACCGAAAATGGCCAGGATAAAGGGATCGTCTGGAGAGCTTGAGCTAGCTGGTGTATCTGCTTGGAATGGAACTGGCACGCTTCACACTTGGTTACTTGTGCAGTTGCATCCTTGAGGGCTGTCGGCCAGAAGAAACCTTGCCAGAAAGCTTTGCCGGCAAGTGCTCTTGCGCCAATGTGGTGACCACATATGCCTCCGTGTATCTCTGCCAACAGCTTCTATCCATCTTCCCGGTGAATACACTTCAATTTCACTCCGTTGAGTCTTCTTCTGTACAGCCTGCTGTCGACAAACTGGTACATACTTGACTGCCGGGCTACTCTCTCCGCTTCTTCTTGCTCTTCGGGAAGTTCTCCTATCTGAAGGAAATGGACGATCTGCTGCGCCCATGCCGGAGCTTGCGGCTCGACAACAAGGACTAAAGGCACATATGCTGCTGCGGGAACATCCACTTCTATGGCAAGAACCTGCGGTTCGGCCGGAGCTTGATGTTCCCCGGCAAGCTTTCCGGAGCGAAGCTTGTCGGGAGCGTCTGCTTCAACGAAACAAACTCTTGGGCTTGTCGGAGCAGACTGCTCCTCAGAACTCTTGGCGTTGATCCTGGGGACCTTCTTGGTGGCGGCTTCGGGAAGCTCTGCCGGAAAATAGTCGCCAGAAATCAACTTCCTCTTCTTGTTCTGTCCTGTTGATGGCGTTACGGTTGGTTGAGTCAGCTTGAGCACAAAGATTCCTGGTTCCACAGGTAGCTTGAGTGCGGCGCACTTTGACAGGCCATCAGCAATATCATTCTGAGCTCTTGGAACATGTTCCATCTGTAGGCCGTCAAAGTGTTCTTCTAGCTTTCTCACTTCATCAACGTAGGCTTCCATCAACGGACTCTGATAATGTTTGTTTACTTGGCGGACGACAAGCTGCGAGTCACCCCTGACAATGAGCTTCTTTATCCCAAGGTCTACCGCAATTCTGAGACCGGCAAGCAAACCTTCATACTCTGCAGTATTGTTTGTTGCTTGCTCCTTGGGAAAGTGCATTTGGACTATGTACTTGAGGTGCTCTCCGGTGGGCGCGACAAGCAGTACGCCCGCACCGGCGCCTTGCAGCGAAAAGGCACCGTCAAAGTACATCAGCCACTCTTTACTTGCCTCCTTGACGGGGATGCTCGTCTCTGGAATTTCTTCATCTTGCGTTGGCGTCCATTCTGCTATGAACTCTGCCAGTGCTCTGCTTTGGATAGTTGAAGTGCTTTCAAACTTGAGGCCAAAGCTTGCAGCCCAAGTGCCCACTCGACAATCTTGCTGTTGCTTACGGATTTTGCAATATTCTCTTCAGGGGAAAGCGAGTGACGACTGTTATCTCATGTGCTTGGAAGTAATGGCGCAGCTTTCTCGAGGCCATGAGGAGGCCAAAAAGCAATTTCTGCACACCAGAGTACCTTGACCTAGCCCCCTGCATAAGGGAACTGACAAAGTAGACTGGGCGCTGCACCATCCTTTTCTGCATCTTCTCGCAATCCTGCGCAGATCCGGCCTTGTTGGGACCAGAGCTCGTCGGTGAAGCCCCCTGCTTGTCGCTGGATGCATCTGCCTTAGTTGCCGGCTCATCATCTGCCTCCCTTTCCACTACTAACGCAGCACTAACCACTTGATTGGTTGCCGCTATATACAGCAGCAACTTCTCTCGTGGCCTAGGTGCGACAAGTATTGGAGTGGAGGACAGGTACCTCTTTAAGTCCTGCAGCGCAGCCTCCGCTTCGAGTCCATTTCATTGGACCTGCCTTTTTCAAAATCTTGAAAAATGGCAGGAGGCGCTCAGCAGACCTAGAGATAAACCTGCTGAGAGCAGCCACGCAACCGGCAAGTCTTTGTACATCCTTGACGCGCTTTGGTGCTTCAATCTGCTCAATGGCCTTGATCTTGTCGGGATTGGCTTCGATTCCCTGCTGAGACATGAAGAACCCGAGAAGCTTGCCGGAAGGGACTCCAAGTACGCACTTCTCGGGGTTGAGTTTGAGGTTGATCTTGTGCAGATTTGTGAAGGTCTCATCTAAATCTTGAACCAGAGTTGCTTTGTCCTTGCTCTTGACCACTATGTCATCCATGTAAGCTTCTACATTTCTGTGCATTTGCGGCTCAAAAGCGTCATGGACTACTCTTGCAAACGTTGAACCAGCATTCTTTAGCCCAAAAGGCATCCGTACAAAACAGTATGTGCCACATGGGGTGATGAATGCGGTTTTCCTCATCCTCTTCGACATGAAGATCTCGATGATATCTGAATATGCATCAAGAAATGAAAGCAAATCACATCCAGCCGTGGAGTCAACAATCTGGTCGATGCGCCGCAAGGGAAATGGGTCTTTGGGACAAGCTTTATTAACATCTGTAAAGTCAATACAAAGTCTCCATTTCCCATTTGCCTTTGCGAACAACTACAGATTGGCCAACCACGTAGGATGGAGCACTCTCCGACAAGGCCCGCTGCTTCCAACTTCTTGATCTCTTCGCAATGAACTCTTGGCGTTCCACTTGCTGTTTTTCGACTTTTTGCTTGACGGGCGCGCGATGAGGACAGACAGCTAGGTGATGCTCAATTACTTTCCAGGAACACGGGGATGTCGACGGTTGCCATGCAAACACGTCGACATTCGCCCGCAGAAAGCAACGAGAAAAGCGCCTTCCTATTTAGGGTCGAGAGTGGCGATGGTGAAGGTACCACCGGTGCCATCCTCCTTGGCGGGCACCTTCTTGGTCTTTGGCGGAGCTGCCATCGTCTTCTTGCACTTGCCGGTGGAGCTCGATGGTGCGTCCTCGACGGTAGCGCAGCACTCCGAAGAGGTGCGCTTGCCGGAGTGGGCATCCGAGCTCTTGCCGTACTTGGTCTTCTTCTTCCCCCCGGGAGCTTCAGCGGCAAGTGATTTGCTATCTGTTGCAGATGCTGCCTCCCGGTAGATCTTGTCGGCACAGTTAAGAGCATCCTTCTTGTCGCCATGGACAGAAATGACACTTATCGGGCCGGGCATCTTGAGCAATTTGTATGCATAATGAGAGGCTGCCATGAACTTGGCGAGTGCTGGACGGCCAAGTATTCCATTGTAAGGCAATGGAAAATCAGCAACGTCAAACGTGACCCTCTCAGTCCTGAAGTTTAGTTCACTGCCAAATGTTACCGCAACGTGATCTTCCCTTTGGCTTGCTCCTTCTGGGTTGATTCCTTGAATGTGCCGTCTCTTCGAGCTCGCCGTCAGGATCTGAAGCTTCGGTGCACCGCGGATGAGATCAGGTTTAAGCCCGCCCGCCGTCAACTAGCATCTTGGTGACCTTGAGGTTGCGGATAGTTGGTGAGACCAACATCGGCAAGCACCCGACCGCGGTTATGCGATCAGGGTGGTCCTCAATATCAAAGATGATAGGCGTGTTGGACCATTTCAAAGGCTTGCGTGACTCTACGGATGGTTCTGCTGCATTAACCTCCCGCATCCATTGCTTGAGTTGGCGGTGTGAGGTATGCAGAGAAGCACCGCCGTCAACGCAGAGGACCTCCGTGGCTTTCTGAAACTCCTGCTCGTCAGCCTCATCGTCTTCCATATCTTCATCGTCATCGTCGTCTTCATCCTTGTTGCGGCCGCGGGGAGGTCTGTCTCCTTGCTGCTGCTTGGCCTTGCCGCGGCGTCCTCCCCGGCCGGGTCGCTTCTTGCTAGCTCCCCCAGCACCTTCCTGGGCCTTCTCCTTGTCGCGCCGCTTGTACTCAGCTTTCTGTTGTTCAACAAGCTGCTCGACCTTCTTGCAGCTCTGGAGGTCACGGCCCTTGGTGCGGTGGATCTTGCAGTACTGTTTGTTGGAGCTGTCCTGCTTGTCGGTGGCCGCCACAGGCTGGCAGTCGGCGCCAGCGGCAACCTCCTTGCCGGAGCCACCAACTTTGGCTTTCTTGGCGGCACCACCGTTGCCGGACTGCTCGACAACTAGTACCTCTTTGCTCTTCTTCCTTCGGTTGTTCCGCCGCCGACTCTTCCTTGCCGGGGCGGTCTCCTCACTATCAGATCCTGCTTCTGCATTCTCTCCAGGGAGTCTCCTCCCTTCCTCATCACGTGCACACTTGTCGGCCAGGGCATACAGCTCACTGACGTCCTTGACTTTGCACATCGCCATCTCTTCCCTCATCCTGCGGTTCCGCATGTTTTGATGAAACGCGCTGATCACCACGGCGGGGTGGACATCTGGGATGTTGTAGTGCACACGACTGAATCTCTGAATGAACTTGCGCAGGGACTCTCCTTCCTTCTGGGCGAGCAGATGAAGGTCGCTCTCTTGGCCATGAGGCTTGTGGCCGCCTGTGAAGGCGCCGACAAACTGATGGCATAAATCTGCCCAAGAGGATATGGAGCTGTCCGGCAAGTGCATGAGCCAAGATCTAACATTGGGCTTGAGTACCAGTGGGAAGTAGTTGGCGAGGATCTTGTCGTCTCGTCCCCCCGCAGCTTGCACCGCGATGGTGTAGATGCTGAGGAACTCCGATGGATGCGTCCTGCCATCATACTTCTCCGCACGTCGGCTTGAAATTTTTCTTGTCGGGCCTTTGGACTTGCCGCAGCTCATGAGTGAATGCAGGGCAACCTACCGCGACGGCAAGTCACTGGTTCCTTCGGGCGCATGCATCGCCGACGGAGGGCCAGCCGCTGGTCGGATTGACGCCGCGCTTCTCTTCGGCGCTCGATGCGAGTTCGAGCGTCTTCTTGTTGCCGTTCTTGAAGAACTTGGCGCTGATCACGGCGAGCTCGTGGATCCGATGACGCGGTGGAGTCGCTGTCGAGGTGGATCCAACGAGTCGGTGATCTTGGCCTTCGGGGTGGAGAGTGCATGGTGGTTGCACCCCCACAGGTCTCGTCGCCACCGGTTCGTGCCTTGTCGTCTCGCCGCGGCAGCGATGTGCTTGGTTGCCGCGGAACGTCGCCGTTGGCAAAGCCGATGAGACTTTGAATGGTGGCCCTCCATTCGTCGACCTTGTCTGCCGTTGGAGGGTAATCCAGGAGCAGTTGAGCTCACGCCAAAGCTTCTGCTTGAGTGGTGGGCGGCAATGGTGAACGGTGCAAGGAGCGGGATATGCTCGGACTTCTAAACATGTTAGAAGGAGCAGTATCCCGTCCAGGCGCCCGTGCCCCACTCGCACCAGCCTGTTGGCGCGCAAGCTGTTCTTGAGCATCCCCGGATCCACCAACTCGATCTTGGCCCAACGAACGCATGGCGCTGCGAGCACCATGACGATGTCGGTCTCGCGCCTCCTGAGATGGACGCGGCACGTGAACGGACGCCGAGGTTTGCGCCGCCTTGTCCTTGGACTTAGCAGCGACACGGGCTCCCTCGTCGACGTCCGCTCTTCCGCCGGCGTCTTCCCCACCACTCGTCGGCTCTGGTGGTGGTGGGTTTGACGCGGACGGCTCTGCTGCCGCCGAAGCCTTCTTCTTCGGTGGCATGTTGATGAAGATGATGAAGATGTTGCTCGTGTGAACGCCGGATCAGGTTCACACAGCCTCGACGCCCCCTACCTGGCGCGCCAAAGATGTCGGGGAGGCTGATCGTAACCCACGAACACCTATGGGACCGGCGGACCGAGTCCCTTTTGGTTCGGTGGGGGGCGGAGATTGCACGAAGAGCAGATCGAGGCGGAACACACGAGCAGTTTACCCAGCCGGAGCTCTCCGGAGAGATAATACTCCTCTCGCTGCTTGTCCGGTTGTATTGTGTTCTTGCTAGGGAGCACAAGAGAGCTACAAAAACTAGCTTGAGTGTGTGTAGTCTCGAATGAGTCGAACCTCCTCTACGTTGCGCATGGGCCTCCTTTTATAGGCTAAAGGGGTCACCAACAGGTGGCAACGTAGGCAAGGGCAAAATGGGAAAATGAGTTGCGGTTGGTACAGCTACTTTGTACATTGTATTCTACCTAACTCCTGACGGCAAGGGACAAAAGCATTAAATGCCCGTCCATGTCGCCTAAACAGTGCTGAGAAAGGACCGTGTGGGCGCCACCGCTTGCCACGATGACACTCCTGTCAGCGCCGCTTACCGGTACTCTCCGCTGGCTGCACAGCCTCTTGACACGCACGCCTGGAATGGTCCCATGGCGACACTTTGGCGGATGAGCTGGAGTGGAGATGAAGAGAGGTTGCCTGCCGCGGCAAGCGCCTTGCCGCGGCTAAATCCTTGTCGCGCCCGGAAGCTTGTCGCTCAATGGGCCTTCCCGGCAAGTTCCTCTTGCCGAGGTCTTGTCTTCTGCGTGCCTTGAGCGGCCTTCCCGGCAAGCTCCTCTTGCCGGGGCCTTGTCTCCTTGGCTTAAATACTTTGTTCTTGAATGGCTCCAAAGGAACCACTGAGGACCTTGGCGGTCACCAGGCAAGCCTTGCCGCGGGGCGTTGCGACTTCCCGTGCACGAGTTCGGGATACTAGGGTACCCCTACTTTAGTACACCGACTGCACACCATGGCTTTCCGGCGAACTAGGGGACGCTTGATGCTGGCTAGGGGATCGAAAGGTGGGGGAATGGGCTGGAGATTTAGTGTGGTTTTAGGGCAGTGGCTGGCGTAGGCCGAGCAGCGAAGGTTCTGGTGTGAATAGTGGTTCCGGTGACGGCCGGTCAATCGGTTTTGACTGTACATCGCTCTTGTCGTGTTCGCATTGCAGCCCGGCACGCTGGACCCTCCACGTCGCTCACCGAATGGAATGTGCTTCGTCTTGCGCTTCTGCTCGCTTGTGGGACCGCCGTTGAGAGCAAACCGACGTCCCTCCCCCTCCCCCGCTCGTGTCATTTATTATACCACCACACCCTTCGTTTTATGCGGAGTAAATAAAAACAGAGGGAGTATACTACGGATGAGGATCCCCTGACGTGGCCGAACCCTTTGAGTAACTAACATGCGGGGCCTAGCAAGCATGGGGTCCACCACTAAGTGACTGAAAGGGAGGGTAAGCAGGGATACCTACGTTAGAGGATCCACTTCCACTATACTACTTTGACCAAATGTTAGAGTAATAATATATGACATGCAACTTACACAAATGTTAGAGTAATAATATATGACATGCAACTTACACAAAGCATACAGGGTCTAATGCGTTTTTCGAGGCTAACTTTGACCAAATGTTAGAGTAATAATATATGACATGCAACTTACACAAAGCATATGGTCAAATTCGTATGTGAAAGGAGTTTCCAATGATATAATTTTCACATTATACATCTCATGTACTATTAATCTTGTCAATAGTCAAATTGGAAACCATCTCGAGTACAAATCTAGGAGTACGTACGAATCTAACAATATTGATTGGGCGTTGTTGAATGTTGATACCTTTTTGATCAAAGTAGAGATACTTTGACTACACATAAAACTTATATGTAAACTAGAAAGGATAGGAGGGAGTATATTGTACGTTCAAAAATGAAACAAACATTGAATACCCTTTATATATGATTTGCGGATGCTATGATCACCGGTTCAAAATTTTGAATCCACCTTAGGTATCACGTGCCCCCACTCGTTCCCTCTCGATTTCATCTCGGGGTCCGGAGATCTATTGAAAGAGGACTAGGGTGGGTACATGCGAATGATACTCGGCGGAATGTTCAAATGAGGCATGCGGGAGGATGGACTTGACTGGAGGGCGACATGATCGATGGAGAAGAGGGTTGGAGAGGAATGAGAAATAAGAAAACGCCACATGATTATACTTGAACGGCTCAAATAAACAATAACTTGTCTCGCTTGGCCTACATAGTGAAAGGCCTAATGCGCAACGCGGAGCACTGACGCTCGAATATGACCGGGAAAACAAGTAAGTGCAGTACTGCAGCTTATACATCGTAATCTACTAAACTTGCAGCACATGCTTATATATTTAGATGTTTTACGCGATCATTATGTTGTGCAGCATCTACAAAGAGGAGTTACTGCCGCAAAATCCAAGAAACATTGACAAACTGGTTATGGCAGGATTTGCGAAATGGTTCAAGAACCATGTAAGCTTTTGAAGTGCACTGTCAGTTTTTTTAATATATTGAGTACATAAGATGATCGGCTTGTCTATATTCTAACCATAGGTTAAGAAGATGCGAGAGGATGGGCAGGCAGTTGATGATGCCCTTTACTCACTAGCAATGGGTCCTGATACTCGGGTAAGACATTATGAATCTTGCGTTGTTGGAGATGTGCGCTAAAACACCCTTGCGCGAGGCGAAGGCGGGAAGACACAAAACAAAGTGCCATAATGAGCACGGATACGTATGTCAAAGAGACAACTGAAATGTATGCTAACATAACAGACATTGTTGATTGCAGATATATCTCAATTTCGAGGATCATCGGTGTGTGGTTACATTGTCTTGTCGTTGGTATAACCTGTTTTCGAGATCGCAAAACCCAGAGCTGATGATTATTTCAAATCCATCAATGTCAAGGCGGCGTACTAGACCAACGAGCCTTTTATTTTGGCAAATCAAACAACACATATATTTTTCTTGGAAGACACATTTGCACGTAGCGATGGTGGAGAGTATTGCAAAGGTTTGAGGAGAGGAATTCGTTTAATGAAGTTGCACAACAAGATGATGCTTACACTGCTCGATGTACAAGATAACACAGATGTTCCTAATATCTTTGAGAACCATCCGTCAATGATGCGGCGAAAAGATTGCTGTCATCTTTGTGGACATACAAGAGTTGATCAAGAAGAAGCCAGCGTTCGAGGACGTTGAGGACGAAGAAGAAGATGACACCGTGGGGAATTACGATTCATACTGATACACATGGCGAAGATGTTGACGCTTCTGCTGCGGATGATGATTACATTGCTTTTGTCGTATTTGCCTATCAGAAGACGTTTTTTTATCTACTATGTGAAATTGTGTTTGCTATGCCAACTGGAACCTGATGAACATGTTGTTTAGTATTTTGCTATGAGAACATCACTTGTTATGTATGCTGGTTTGTGTTTGGTGATTGTATGACAACTAAAACATGATGACATTGTTGTTTAGTTGTACTCATATTTGGCTATGAAACTTGAATTTGATGACATAGTTTGCTATTGGACTGCAATTTGCTCGACATCTTTGAATGAGAACAAAGATGACCCGACAGGGCCTCTGCTATTTATTTATTTATATGAGCAAAAGGGGATACCCCCTGATTTCCATTAATAGAAATCATTAGATGTTCACAACACTATGCCCATCCTGCTACACAGGTTTCATTCATTACTAGTTTCAGCAAAGTGCTCATGTCGTAGCTAATTGAATACATCACGAAAAGTGCTACATACACTGCAAATAAAGAGACAATCATCCTCTGAGCACATTGATTTTGCCCATTATCTTCACAAGCTCTTTCATCTCCTCATTCTTTGTCAAGGCCGTTCAGCGATTGTTGCTTGGCCATGATCGGAGGAACTGCATCTTTAACCTACGCTGCATCTTCCTCTTTCGCCGTTCCTTGATTACTTGTCCAACACCCCAACCTGCTGGTATTGGGATTCCTCGGCTAACCAAATAATCAGCGTAGTTGCATTCCCCACATCAGCAAATTCCCGAAATAAAATCACACGAATCTTCCCTTTTCTACGAATCAAATTGGAAGATCATCAACCAAACTATTAAAAAAATAAGCAACTGAAAGCAGCAGAACAACACTTAAACATATTATTACCCCATGATTCGGGCATTTGTAGAAGACTCGGCCAGGGTTGCGGACTATGGTTGAGACGCGACGGATGACTCTGCTGATATGCAGCAGTGGCACCACACCAACGGCCGCGGGTTGCGATGAGTAATCGGCTGTGGTGCTCGTGCCGGCGGGGGTGTGATGAGACCCACAGGCGATGGCACGGGTGGCGACTTGGCGCATATCTGGTTGTTGCCTACTGAAGAGCAGGTGGACGAGCAGCCAGCGGACATGGTTGCTGCAGCCAGAGCTTCTAATGCTAGGCAGAGTAAGTAGAGAAGAGGAGAAGCGAACGTTGGATATGTCAGTTTCATTACTTGCAGAGTAGCATCGCACCATATATAGTCATAGTCTAGGTTTGGATTCGAACCAGCTACAAGAGCACGTCTTTCTTTTTTCTAAAACTCGGCAACGTCTCTTTACTGGTACACTAGCTTGTTATGTACGCCTTCCCAAGTGTTTGATTTTCTTTCCCTTTTTTGTGAGGAAGGAAGGAGGACAAAATTGAGAGTTCTGGGACTCAAACCCAAGACCTCTCGGTTGAAAACCAAGGGCGCTAGTCACTTATGTGGCGCGCATTCCCTGTGAGGAGGACGGCAGACGAACGCATTTTCCTCGCAGTTTTCTTCCTATACATAAAAAAGTCTGCTACTTGGTGTCTACTTAGTCAACAAACGATTGTGCCAACCTTGACCGTTGGATTGACATTCAACGTCTGTCGCGTTTGTTCAGTCTCTTCTTCCTCGAGCCGCCAAAGCCAAACCAGTGCCGGCGGGGCCGCCTGCTCCCGCCTCCCACGGCTGGCTGTGATCTTCCCCGGCTCTTGTTCGTTCCTATCTGAGGCCTCACCATCGTCTCCGCCTTGGTTCGCTCGCTGCGGCGCCGCCCTCCGGTGTTGTCAACATGGTCAACAACCGAGAGGAATAAGGAGATGACTGTACATGGTGAGGATGACAGAGGGACCAAAGATGTCTTGTGATAATTTTGTTTTTCGGGACGGAGAAGGGTATCAAGCGGGTTGTAAAGGGACCCGTGTCCCATCTAGCCTGTGCTTTTATTTCATATGTTTAGCTTTGACCAGCCCAGTTTGTTTTTTCCTTTCTGAAAAATGGCTAGCCAGCTATTTAGTTTTTTGCAGAATAACCAACATAGGCCTACTTTCTTTTTCTACTGTCACAATGGAAATCTTTCAAGACGAGGAGGGATGCATTTTTCCCAGAAAATGGGCTATAAGTAATAAGAAATGGGATATAAGTAATAAGAAATGGGCAAGTAATAATAAATGAGCTGTAAAATGAAAAAATACAGCAAACAGGCAATTAGTTCCAAAATACTGTTTTCTTTCAGCTTTTGATATTTTAAATTTCATTGTTTTTGTCCGAGTAAAATTTCACTGAATTTAAATTAAGGTATATTTCGATTTAAAATTAATTCGAATCTGGCTAGAAATTTCGGGCTGTATGCTGTTTACGACAGATTTGGAAGCTGACTTGTGGGTCTACTAGGTTGACGTGTACTTTGGCTTTGTCGACTTAGTCCACAAACGATTCTAGCAGCAGTAACCATTGGATGTTAATCCAACGGCCGTGCTGCTTCTTCAATATCTGATCTTCTTGCTCCGGCCGCCCAAACCAGCTCGGTGGGACTGCTCGCTCCGCCTCCGTGGCGGTTGTGCTGCCGCACTGTGCCGCACCGCCCACCCTACTTCATTGCTAGCCAGGCCATTCCTCTACTCACCCACACCTCCTGTTATTTTCCGGCGACGGCAGCCGGACCAGTAAACCCTCGTACTCCCCACCGCGTGGGCAACCATTGCCGAGTCTTCCCCGGCTCCGTGTCGTTCCCTTCATAGGCCTCTCCATCGTCCACCGCCTGGTCAACATGGTCAACGAACGATACCCATCGGCCGTGGACTGTACGCGCAAAATAATGATTCCTCCACCTGACAGCTGGGACCCACTGGAAGGGCCTCAGATTTCGTGAAAAACGTTCCCCGGCCCGACATGTCGGACCCACCAGCTATATCTTCGCACGCAAGGAAGTGCCTCCCTATTACGCACAAAAAAATGAATACCCCCTGCTAGCTGGGACCCACCATAGTGGGAGGATGACTTGTGGGCCAACTAAGTTGACGGGGACGGAGGGCTTTGTCAACTTAGTCAATATGAACGATTCTAGCCCCAGTGACCGTACGATGTCCATCCAACGGCCGTAGTGCTTCTTCAACCTCTGGTCTTCTTGCTCCCGCCGCCCAAAGCAGCGCCGGTCGTGCCGCATGCACCTGCCTCCCGTGGCCGGCTGTGCTGCCGCGGAGGCCTCACCACCCCTACTATTCCCACCGCTGGCCAGGCCCTGCGGCGATGGCAGCCTCACACCGCAGCCGAACCAGTGAACCCTCGTACTCCTCTCCGCGCGGGCTTCCACTGCCGTGTCTTCCCCAGCTCCGTGTCGTCCCCTTCCAAGGCCTCGCCGTCGTCCACCTCCGTGGTGCTCTCGGCGCGGCCTGGTCAACATGGTCAAGGAATGACTTCCATCGGACATGGACTGTACGTGGAGAGGCTGACAGCTGGGTCCACGGCCGCAGCAAGGAATTGCCTCCTTATTATGCGGAAAATAATGATTCCTCCACCTGACAGCTGGGACCCACCGGACGGGCCACTGTATTTCGTGAAAAAACGTTTCCCCTGACTGCTGGGACCCACCAGCTTCATCTTCGCACGCAAGGAAGTGCGTCCGGGAAAAAACAAAATGATTCGCCCCCCTGACTGCTGGGACCCACCAGCTACATCTTCGCATGCAAGGAAGTGCGTCTGAGAAAAAACGATTTTCCCCCCTGACTGCTGGGACCCACCGGCTACATCTTCGCATGCAAGGAAGTGCGTCCGGGCAAAAAAAATGATTCGGCCCCTGACTGCTGGGACCCACCAGCTACATCTTTGCACGCAAGGAAGTGTGTCCGGGCAAAAAAAAATGATTCGCCCCCCTGACTACTGGGACCCACCAGCTACATCTTCGCACGCAAGGAAGTGCGTCCGGGCAAAAAAAACAAAATGATTCCCCCCTGACTGCTGGGACCCAGCAGCTACATCTTCGCACGAAAGGAAGTGCGTCCAGGCAAAAAAGAATGATTCGCCCCCTGACTGCTGGGACCCACCAGCTACACCTTCACACGCAAGGAAGTGCCTGACAGTCGGGACCCACCTGGTCGAAGCGTACGTAGCGTTGTCATTCTGGTCGCGAACGTGTACGTACATATATACTGGTGGATGTAGAGGCGCGCACGTGTTGTATTAGAGGCGCGCACGTAGCATGTACACATACGTACAGCGGCCAGGGTGCAAGAAAGAAAATACGGCCATGTATGTGTACATACGGGCGGGGTCTCAAACGCCTACTCGCGCATACGTACGGCCAGGGCTTGTGTACATGTATGGGTCAAAACGGAGAAACAACGTCATCGTCGTATTCATGGGGAGGCAACGGAATGCGTCATGTTCATGGGGAGGCAATGAAATGCGCCGTGTTCATCGGGAGGCAACGGAACGTGTGGGAGCCAACCGGCTGGGTTGGAACGGAATGCGTCGTCGTGTTCATCGGGAGGTCTTGGACGGAACATACGATGAAAACGAGGCCTGGCGTACCGCAGAACGGAGGAAACAGCCTTGTGTTCGACCGTCCACGTTCGAAACGGGGGTCCTGTAGATCGGGAGGGGTCTGGCATACCGCAAAAGCGGAGAAGCGGACCTCCTACGATCGAAATGGGGGTCTGTTGATCGGGAGGTGTGGCATATCACAAAGCGAGCGAAGCGGACCTCCTACGGTCAAACGGGGTCTGTTGATTGGGAGGGTGTGGCGTACCGCAAAAGCGGACTAAACGGACCTCCTACAATCGAAATAGGGTCCTGTTCGCCGGGAGGGTGTGGCGCACCGCAAAATGGGACTCCACGGATCTGTTCATCTCCACCGTCGACCTCCTCCAGCCTTCACAGACTCTGTTCATCCTCGTCGACCTCCTCCGGCCTCCACTGCGATTGTTCATCCACGGGCTCCTGTTCATCCAGCCTCCACCGCGCTACTCCACGGCTACTATTCAACCACCCTCCACGGGCACCCCTCCACCATCTCTGTTCATCCAGCCCTCCACACCACGGGTACTGTTCATCCAGAGGCAACGCCACCGCTCACTGTTCATCCACCCCCCCAACGCCTTCGTTCATCCGGAGAGGCTGCATCCATCGGCTTGATTAGCAGCGATGGCGCGAATCGCTCGATCGGGTTCAGTTAGCAGCCATCGATCGATCACTCGGGTTCAGTAACGTGTAGCCTGCAGTGCAATCGCTCGGGTTCATTTAGAGACCAACGCCTCGCTCGGGTTCAGTTAGAGCCAACGCCTCGCACACACGCGCGTACGTGTACGAGAGAAACGCGCATCGCTCGGCCCCCGAGCTCCCACCGTAACCAGGAACTCCCCGAAATTTTCCTCGCCCTCGCTTCTACCACGGTTTTTTCCATCATGGACGAACCAAAGAATGTCATGCAGCTGCGTCTCTGGCCCGCCCAGGACGAAAAGCCCATTTTTGTCATGATTTTTTGTCATAGAAGTAGGAGCCCACCACATCTATGATGATACCGGGTTTTGTCACAATTATCATCATAGAAGTGTCATATGTATGACAGAAAACATTTTTGTTCGGCCCAAAATGTCACGGATGTGTATTTTTTTTTTGTAGTGTAAGCACATGCAAGACATACATCAAGTGTTCTCAAATCCTTAAAGACTCAATTCGATAATATAACTTCAAAGGGAAAACTCAATCCATTACAAGAGACTAGAGGGGGAGAAACATCATAAGATCCAACTATAATAGCAAAGCTCGCGGTACCTCAAGATCGTGCCATATCAAGAACACGAGAGAGAGAGAGAGACCAAACACATAGCTACTGGTACATACCCTCAGCCCCGAGGGTGAACTACTCCCTCCTCGTAATGGAGAGCGCCGGGATGAGGAAGATGGCCACTGGTGATGGATCCCCCCTCCGGCAGGGTGCCGGAACAGGGTCCCAATTGGTTTTTGGTGGCTACAAAGGCTTGCGGCAGCGGAACTCCTGATCTAGGTTTATTTCTGGGGGTTTCTGTATTTATAGGAATTTTTGGCGTCGGTCTCACGTCAGGGGGGTCTCCAAGTCGTCCACGAGATAGGGGGGCGAGCCCAGGGGGTAGGGCGCGCCCTCCACCCTCATGGATGGCTCGGGACTCTTCTGGCCCAACTCTTTTACTCCAGGGGCTTCTTTGGTCCATAACAAATCATCAAAAATTGGCACGTCAATTGGACTCCGTTTGGTATTCCTTTTCTGTAAAATCAAAAACAAGGAAAAAACAAAAATTGGCACTGGGCTCTAGGTTAATAGGTTAGTCCCAAAAATCATATCAAATAGCATATAAATGCATATAAACCTTCCTCGATGGATAATATAATATCATGGAACAAAAAAAATTATAGATATGTTGGATACGTATCAAACATCCCCAAGCTTAATTCATGCTCGTCCTCGAGTAGGTAAATGATAAAAACAGAATTTTTGATGTGGAATGCTACCTAACATATTTATCAATGTAATCTCCTTTATTGTGGCAAGAATATTCAGATCCGTAAGGTTCAAAACAAAAGTTTAATATTGGCATAAAAATAATAATACTTCAGGCGTACTAACAAAGTAACCATGTCTTCTTAAAATAACATGGCCAAAGAAAGCTTATCCCTACAAATTCATATAGTCTAGATATGCTCCATCTTCATCACACAAAATATTCAAATCATGCACAACCCCGATGATAAGCCAAGCAATTGTTTCATTCTTTTGATGTTCTCAACCTTCTCAACTTTCACGCAATGCATGAGCGCGAGCCATGGACATAGCACTATAGATGGAATCGAATATGGTGGTTGTGGAGAAAACAAAAAGAGGGAGATAGTCTCACATCAACTAGGCGTATCAACGGGCAATGGAGATGCCCATCAATAGATAACGATGTGAGTGAGTAGGGATTGCCATGCAACGGATGCACTAGAGCTATAAATGTATGAAAGCTCAACAAAAAAATCAAGTGGGCGTGCATCCAACTTGCTTGCTCACAAAGACCTAAGGCATTTTGAGGAAGCCCATCTTTGGAATATACAAGCCAAGTTCTATAATGAAAGATTCCCACTAGTATATGAAAGTGACAAAATAAGAGACTCTCTATCATGAAGATCATGGTGCTACTTTGAAGCACAAGTGTGGAAAAAGGATAGTAGCATTGTCCCTTCTCTCCTTTTCTCTTTTTTTTGTTTGGCTTCTTTGGCCTCCCCTTTTTTTCATTGGCTTCTTTGGCCTCTTTTTTTATTTCCTGACATGGGACAATGCTCTAATGATGAAGATCATCACACTTTTATATACTTACAACTCAAGAATTACAACTCAATACTAGAACAAAACATTACTCTATATGAATGCCTCCGGCAGTGTACCAGGATGAGCAATGAATCAAGAGTGACATGTATGAAAGAATTATGAACGGTGGCTTTCCCACAAATACGATGTCAACTACATGATCTTGCAAAGCAATATGACAATGATGGAGCGTGTCATAATAAACGGAACGGTGGAAAGTTGCATGGCAATATATCTCGAAATGGCTATGGAAATGCCATAATAGGCAGGTATGGTGGCTGTTTTGAGGAAGGTACATGGTGGGTGTATGATACCGATGAAAGTTGCGTGGTATTAGAGAGGCTAGCAATGGTGGAAGGGTGAGAGTGCGTATAATCCATGGACTCAACATTAGTCATAAAGAACTCATATACTTATTGCAAAAATCTATTAGTTATCGAAACAAAGTACTACACGCATGCTCCTAGGGGTATAGATTTGTAGGAGAAGACCATCGCTCGTCTCCGACCACCACTCATAAGGAAGACAATCAAAAAATATCTCATGCTCCAACTTCGTTACATAAGGGTTCACCATACGTGCATGCTACGGGACTCACAAAATTCAACACAAGTATTTCTCAAATTCACAACTACTCACTAGCATGACTCTAATATCACCATCTTCATATCTCAAAACAATCATAAGGAATCAAACTTCTCATAGTACTCAATGCACTTTATATGAAAGTTTTTATTATATCCCTCTTGGATGCCTATCATATTAAGACTAAATTCATAACGAAAAGCAAATTACCATGCTGTTCTAAAAGACTCTCAAAATATTATAAGTGAAGCATGAGAGTTCATCTATTAATTAAAAGTAAAACTGCCTTCATACTCTAAAAGATATAAGTGAAGCACTAGAGCAAACGACAAACTACTCCAAAAGATATAAGTGAAGATCAATGAGTAGTTGAATAATTATGTAACGATGTGAAGACTCTCTAACATTTAAGAATTTCAGATCTTGGGATTTTATTCAAACAGCAAGCAAAACAAAATAAAATAAAATGACGCTCCAAGCAAAACACATATCATGTGGTGAATAAAAATATAGCTCCAAGTAAAGTTACCGATGAATGAAGACGAAAGAGGGGATGCCATCCGGGGCATCCCCAAGCTTAGGATCTTGGATGTCCTTGAATATTACCTTGGGGTGCCTTGGGAATCCCCAAGCTTAGGCTCTTGCCACTCCTTATTCCATAGTCCATCAAATCTTTATCCAAAACTTGAAAACTTCACAACACAAAACATAACAGAAAACTCGTAAGCTCCGTTACTATAAGAAAATAAATCACCACTTAGGTACTACTGTGAACTCATTCTAAATTCATATTGATGTAATATTTACTGTATTCCGACTTCTCTATGGTTCGTACCCTCCAATACTACTCATAGATTCATCAAAATAAGCAAATAACACATAGAAAACAGAATCTATCAAAAACAGAATAGTCTGTAGAAATCTGTATCATTCGAATACTTCTGTAACTCCAAAAATTCTGAAATAAATTGGTGGACGTGAGTAATTTGTCTATTAATCATCTGCAAAAAGAATCAACCTAAAAGCTCTCTTCAGTAAAAAATGGCAGCTAATCTCATGAGCACAAAAGTTTCTGTTTTTACAGCAAGATCGCAAAGACTTCACCCAAGTCTTACCAAAGGTTCTACTTGGCAAAAACACTAATTAAAACATAAAACCACATCTAAACAGAAGCTAGATGAATTATTTATTAGTAAACAGGAACAAAAAGCAAAAATCAAAGAAAAAAAATAAAATTGGGTTGCCTCCCAACAAACGCTAACGTTTAACGCCCCTAGCTAGGCATGATGATCTCAATGATGCTCACATAAAAGATAAGAATTGAAACATAAAGAGAGAACCATGAAGAATATGACTAGCACATTTAAGTCTAACCCACTTCCTATGCATAGGGATTTTGTGAGCAAACAATTTATGGGAACAAGAATCAACTAGCATAGGAAAGCAAAACAAGCATAACTTCAAGATTTTAAGCACATAGAGAGGAAACTTGATATTATTGCAATTCCTACAAGCATATATTCCTCCCTCATAATAATTTTCAGTAGCATCATGAATGTATTCAACAATATAACCATCACATAAAGCATTCTTTTCATGATCCACAAGCATATAAATATTATTACTCTCCACATAAGCAAATTTGTTCTCATGAATACTAGTGGGAGCAAACTCAACAAAGTAACTATCACGTGAAGCATAATCCAATTGAAAATTAAAATCATGATGACAAGTTTCATGGTTATCTTTATTCTTTATAGCATACTTGTCATCACAATAATCATCATAAATAGGAGGCATGCTTTCATCATAATAAATTTGCTCATCAAAACTTGGGGGACTAAACATATCATCTTCATCAAACATAGCATCCCCAAGCTTGTGGCTTTGCATATCCTTAGCATCATGGGTATTCAAAGAATTCATACTAACAACATTGCAATCATGCTCATCATTCACATATTTTATGCCAAGCATTCTATGTAATTCTTCTTCTAGTACTTGAGCACAATTTTCCTTCCCATCATTTTCACGAAAGACATTAAAAAGATGAAGCATATGAGGCAACCTTAATTCCATTTTTTGTAGTTTTCTTTTATAGAATAAAAAAGTGATAAAACAAGAATCAAAAAGATTCAATTGCAAGATCTAAAGATATACCTTCAAGCACTAACCTCCCCGGCAACGGCGCCAGAAAAGAGCTTGATGTCTACTACACAACCTTCTTCTTGTAGACGTTGTTGGGCCTCCAAGTGCAGAGGTTTGTAGGACAGTAGCAAATTTCCCTCAAGTGGATGACCTAAGGTTTATCAATCCGTGGGAGGCATAGGATGAAGATGGTCTCTCTCAAACAACCCTGCAACCAAAAAACAAAGAGTCTCTTGTGTCCCCAACGCACCCAATACAATGGTAAATTGTATAGGTGCACTAGTTCGGCGAAGAGATGGTGATACAAGTGCAATATGGATGGTAGATATAGGTTTTTGTAATCTGAAAATATAAAAACACCAAGGTAGCAAATGGTAAAAGTGAGCGTAAACGGTATTGCAATGCTAGGAAACATGGCCTAGGGTTCATACTTTCACTAGTGCAAGTTCTCTCAACAATAATAACATAATTGGATCATATAACTATCCCTCAACATGCAACAAAGAGTCACTCCAAAGTCACTAATAGCAGAGAACAAACGAAGAGATTATTGTAGGGTACGGAACCACCTCAAAGCTATCCTTTCTGATCGATCTATTCAAGAGTCTGTAGTAAAAGAACACGAAGCTATTCTTTTTGTTCGATCTATCCTAGAGTTCATACTAGAATAACACCTTAAGGCACAAATCAACAAAACCCTAATGTCACCTAGATACTCCAATGTCACCTCAAGTATCCGTGGGTATGATTATACGATATGCATCACACAATCTCAGATTCATCTATTCAACCAACACAAAGTAGTTCAAAGAGTGCCCCAAAGTTTCTACCGGAGAGTCAAGATGAAAACGTGTGCCAACCCCTATGCATAAGTTCACAAGGTCACTGAACCCGCAAGTTGATCACCAAAACATACATCAAGTAGATCACATGAATATCCATTGTCACCACAGATAATCACATGCAAGACATACATCAAGTGTTCTCAAATCCTTAAAGACTCAATCCGATAAGATAACTTCAAAGGGAAAACTCAATCCATTACAAGAGAGTACACTACAAAAAAATACAATTCCGTGATGATACGTGTTTGTCACAGTAGGTCACGTTTTCTGTCATGCATGTACATCCATGACAAATTTATGACAGGATCAAGATAGTCATACTGTCTTTGTCGTAGAAGTGTTCCATGACATTACCAAAATTATCATCACGGAAGTGTCCACTTCCATGACGATAAATCGCGCGTCATAGAAGTGCTTTCGTCAAGGGTGACCGACACGTGGCATCCACCGTAACAGAACGCCGTTAAGCTATCGGGTCCGGTTTTGGATCCGATAACCCGTTAACAGCCCCGACCAATGGGGATTTTCCACATGTAAAATCATCATTGGCTGGAGGAAACATGTGTCAGCTCACCGTTGGGACAGACGTCATCCACTCATTGGACCCAAAGCGCCTATGATACGTCGACACTTGGCACGGCCCAACAAAGGACCATTCCTATGAAAAGGCCGACCCGTTTGACTTGGTCAAAAGTTGGCGGGCCAGCCCACGGCAAGCCTGTTAACGGCTTGTTCGCATATAGCCCATTTACAGCCCGCTAACCCAGGGCCCGTTTACGGCCTATCCGAATTAGGCCCAATAGCGTCATCTGGGCCGTCCAATATAATTCTAGCCCGTTTTAACTTCCAGCCCATGTATGGCCCATGACGTCTTTTGGGCCATATGTGGCCCTTAGTAACCCTCGGCCCATTAATGGCCCGTGGTAAAACTGGCCCGTAATGAACATTATATCACTTTATACCCATTAACGGCCCATTATTCCGTTGGGCCGTTTCCAGCCCATGTTATCTTTCGGCCTTCTTAGGGCCCATTTATTCTTGGGCTCATTTCCAGCATTCGTTTACTTTCGGCCCGTAACTGTCATTTTCTGCTTGTGGGCCAAATACAGCCCGTGGTTACAGTCGGCCCGTTTGTGGCCCGTTAATATGTTGGGCTATTTTTATAGCGTCATCAAATACGGCCTATTAATGATGGCCCGTTATGGTCGGCCCATGAACGGACGATTTAAACTCTAGCCCATTTACAGCCATAATGTGGTCTGGTATTGGCCCATGTTTGGCCAACCGATCGTACGGCCCGTAGAAGGCCCATTGATGATACGGCCCGTAGAAGGCCCATTGTGTCTACACCCCGTAGAAGGCCCATTGTGTCTATGCCCCATAGAAGGCCCATTGTTTCTACGGCCCTTAGAAGGCCCATTGTTTCTACGGCCCTTAGAAGGCCCATTGTTTCTACGGCCCGTAGGAGGCCCATGTTAACTACAGTAAATATGTAGCCCATTGTTAATGTGGCCTAGTTTTAAAAAATAGGTTATTCCGGCCACTAGCAAACCACGGAAAAAGAATTGCACTAACTACAAGAAAACAAATAAACAAGACAACTGAAATAAATAAGCAAGTAACTTACGCTAAGCTATCACGGCTATTACACATATTACACCACTGGGCATCAAAGTTCGCCACAAATGCAAATATAGGGAACAAAGCAGCATATAAACACCGCAGCAAAACAAGTCCAGAACTGAAACCACTTCAGAAGAGCTCAAGAAACAATATCCTGGGTACCCATAATGCTGGCAAGATGCTTAGCAAGCTTATTAACTTTCTCTTGTTTGGCGCTTAAATCCTCCAACACTTGTTGTTGCACCAAAAAGTATGCATCTGAATTCTGCAGGGACTTCCTCAGTCCTTCGGCTTCCTGTCGCATAACATCTGATCAATGTCTTTCAACTCTAAGTTGAGACTCAAGAAGCCGAACTGATTCCGGCAGCGAGTACGAAGAGCTGGTGCCAGTAGTAGTAGCCAGTAACTCGAACACTACATCGAGACAGGACTTTGGGGTTGTCTCAGTGTCTTCAATGTAGTTTTTATCAGCTTTCTTGGAGAACAACAGGGATGTCTCACTATCTTGAACCTGATCTGCATTACTTCCTTTACCATTGCATAACGGGGGTACTCTTCTCCAATATTTTATCCGCGTTCTAAAGGAGAAACAAACAAACACATAACAGGTTTACAATGTAGTATATAAAACTCATTTTGGTAAACCAGTTCAGTAGTAAGGTGGACAGGATAACAACATGAAACAAACATATATCTATGTAGTATGGTCACTGTATGGTTTATATCATTCTAGTTTATGTTGCCAAATCACGATAGATACAGTTCGAATCATATCTATTTAAGACAAAGCAGCATAGACAGAATATAAGTGTGGGAAACTAAACAGCAATAACAACACTTGTAATGTGCATGGCATGAGAACATAATTGTTTATTCAATTGAAACTGAAATCAACATAGAGCAAGTTACAACAGCAAACAAGTTAAACAAATAGGTTTAAAACATACCTGTTGCGCCATTGGAGTTTCAATTGCATCCTTCAAATTTGAAATTAGTTGATATGAGTAAATACAGTGATGCAAGAGCAAAGTAGTATGAACCATAGCTACGGAACCTGACCTGAGAACAATTCTTCTTCTGCTTTAAGGGTTGACTTGGGGTTCGAAGTGGTGGTCCTCGTGCTTTGGGCACTGCAGTTGCCTTACTAACTGCTCGTGTTTGGGTGATCTATGGTGGAGACGGTGTTGTGTCAACGGGAACTGGGTTACTATCTGTTGGGGTTGGGGTTAGAAGGGGTGTAGCTAGTTCTCTGTCGAACTCGGTAGGGGTACAATCTGCGTGAGTCTGGGTTATGTGTGGTGGGGCTGGTTCTTGGGCAAGTACAACCGTGGTTCTATCTCCATCGACAGGTAGCACGATCTTTTCTAAAGACCGTGTTTTTACTCCCACAGATACTGCCATCACCCCCTCCAATTGAAATGGCTGATAAACAAGAAAAGTAATTGAATGCACAGACATTATAAGATAGACATGTGCAATGGATAGTAGGGAAGAAAACAGGGCATGAAATAATTCACATTTATGTTGTCTAACCAAACAGAATAGCAGGACATAATTTCAAATGTATGATGGCTAATTAAACAGGATAGCATGACACAATTTCACATGTATGATGGCTAACTAAACAGGATAGAATGACATACTTCAAAAATATGATGACTATGTAAACAGGATGACATGATATAACTATACGATGTGTCTACTAAAGTGGTTGGCATGCCATAAATCACAAACATGCCGTCGATGGAGACATGATGGCATGATATAATTCACGGATAGAATGACATAATTCAAAATATGATGACTATGTGAACATGATGAGATGATATAACTATATTACGTCTTTAGAAAATGGGTTGGCATGCCATAATTCAGATACATGCTGTCTATGTAAACATCATGGCATGATATAATTCAAATATATGATTTATATACTAAGGAAGTGAGCAGAGGGCAATCGCATATATGATGTGTCAACTAAGGAGATGCCATTCAATATCGTGTATATGATGTAAAAACTAAGCATTGCAATACAACATATGCATGATATGAGTAATATAACCCTGCTAAGTTTGAGCATACACCTTAGGGGGATAATAGGACTGGTCATCTGCCTCTGAATCCTCCTCTGAAGAGCTATATGTAACCAGCAACATATCTGCTTCACCAGGTAGCATTGTCTACTCTGAAGATCTTGTTTTCACTCCAGATTTCTCCATCACCAATTCAAATGGCTGATGCACAGGAAGAGCAGTTGAATATACAAACATTGTCGACAAAAGCAATGAGAAACACAAAAAAGGACAACATGATATAATTCACATATATGACGCTTGGCTAAACAGCATGGCATTGCATAATTCACATACATAATGCCTTGCAACAAGATAGCATTGCATACTTCACATATATAATGTCTTGCAAAAAGATGGCATTGCATAATTCACATACATGGTAATTAGACACTAAACAGGTGGCATTCACACAAATCATGTCTAAACTATGCAAATGACATAGCAATGCAAGATACCATACGCACGATATGAGCAACATAACCCTGCCAAGTTAGAGCATGCACCTCGGGGGGGGGGGGATAGGACTGGTCATCTGTCTCTGAATCCTCCTCTGAGGAGCTATCCGTAACCAGCGAGATATGCGCTTCGTCAGATAGCATAGTCTGCTCTGAAGACCTTGTTTTCACTCCAGAATTTTCCATCATCGTGTCAAATGGCTGATGCACACGAAGAGTAGTTGAATGTACTAACATTGTTGACAAATGTAATATGTAACAAAAAAAAGGATGGCTTGATATACTTCACATACAAGATGACTGGCTAAGCAGGATGGCATTGCAAAATTCACATATATGATGCCTGCCTAAACAAGATGGCATTGCATAATTCACATAAACGATGAATAAAATAAACAGATGGCATTCACACAAAGCATGTCTAAACTAAGCAGTTGACATATTTGATGTATAAAGTAAGCAATGCAAGGCACCATATGCATGATATAACCAACATCAGCATGCCAAGTTAGACCGAAGACCTCATGGGGTAAATAGGAGTGGTCTTCTGCTTCTGAATCCCCCTCAGAACAGTTATCTTCCTCTTGATTACAATCCGAAATGGGTGGACGGGGGGCTGCCTTTGCACCCACCATGGAGCGACGTCTGCATGAAATTTTATTGCCACACAAGGCTCGTCTCTTTTGCTCTACATGTTCAGTTCCATTGTGTACAATAACTGACATGCATAGGAATAAATCATAGTGAGATTATGTAAGGAGTGCATGCACAAATCTAGAGTGATGGTAGCAAACTGTGGATAGACCCAAAACCAATGATAGCAGGCAGATAATAGCTTTAGTTAAAAAATATAGATAATGGCTCCTTTAATGTTTGTTTGCACCCAACATGAAACTCATAGTAGACACCTGAGATTAACCAGATAGTAGACATATAGTACTGATTGCTGCCCCAATATGTACCCCACAACCATTTAAAAACTCAAGTTTCAGCATAAGTTTGGACCTGAGTCGGAGTCTAATAGGTGAACACGACAATAAAGTAGCATGTCATCATATTAAGCGATGCATAACGCAAGCAGACACGGGAGAGTGCAGCCTCTCTTGTGGACCTGTGTAGTCCTCAAGGTCATCTGCTCAGTTGATGATGGTAATGCAGTTGTCGTGGCTACCGGCGGCGGGGAAGAAGATCTGAGGCGGCGAAAGACAGTCTGGAGAGCGTATCCCTACTGTGGTGAACCCTTCCGCCGTTGGAGCAGCTGAGCTGGGGTGGAACACAGCACCGCAGGAGCAGGACAAACCACACAAGGTTTTCTTTGACACATATCTGTAACAGAAGTAATTGTGTAAGGGCTTGTTTGAATTTGAGGATTCTAACAATGCAGGGATAGGGAATAGACAGGAATATGATAGGAATGCACGTGCAAAATAGAGAATCTAAAAACACAGGATTTCTGCCAATCTGGGTGTTTGGTTCACAAGAATTGGAAGATCACAGGATGCAAAGAAGCATGGTGAGATTAAGTCAAACCACAAGAAGTGTACAATCTCAGCATGATTGGGTTAGCTGGTGAGGATGCTCTGGCTGACTTGGCTGTCGGAGGAGGGGAAGAAGATCTTAGGCGTCTGGAGATGGAGCCCGAGGTACTGCTCCGCTGTGATGGAGGGTTTCGTCGTTGGAGCAGCTCCGATGAGTTGTACGACGCCGAGGCTGAAGCAGGACAAGAGAGATAATGTTAACCTGAGTGGAATTCTAATAGCATCTTCAATAGAGTACGTAAAATACATAACCACAAAGTGCTAGATGTATACATCAGCAACTCATCTCTGAACTTAACTTTCGAAACTGAATTTAACTGTCGAAACTGAACTTAACTGTCGAAACTGAATTTTGCTGTCGAAACTGAATTTTACTGTCGAAACTGAACGCACTAGAGGTGAGGCTACACGTCAGTCGACTAACTTTTTCATCTTTGGTCAGTCGATTTTGCAGCCATTGGATACGAAATCAAGGGCCTGCAGTTCATCTTCAACCTCCACCCCCCTGAGCCGCCAGCACCACCGGTCAAACAGCCGCCCCCCCTCACCCGCGGCCAGCGGTGCGCCGCCCCGCCCGCCCCGAAAACACTCCCCACCGCTGGTCCGCCGGCGCCCCGACCATCCCTCTAGGCCCCCCCGTGCCGAGCTTTTTCTCCGGCGATCCCCACGCCACCGCCCCACCACCGCCGGCGACCACCGCCCCCACCCTGAACCCTAAGATAGATAGTGGGGTACTTCTCGTGAGCCCCCCACTGCGGCTGGTTCTTCCTTAACTGGTGAGCCCCCCCAACCCCTGAAAATTCTATGACCCAAAAGTCGATTCAGTCGACTGAAGTGTAGCTAAATCGGAGCAGCGTTGCAAGCAAGAGCAAGAGCGAGAGCAGCAGTGCGAGCAAGAGCAATAGCAAGAGCAGACTAGGCAGGGGACTGAGAGCAAGAGCAGAGCAGCAGCGCGAGCGTGAGCTAAAGCAGCAGCAACTCCTACTGATGTGGACGTCGCCGCCGAGGGAGCGACGCCGTGGAGGAAGTGGTCGGCGATGCCGCGGTGGATGGAGCCGCGCCGTGTCGGCTCGGGACTGAGCATCGGCAGCACCGTGAGATCGAATCAAGAAGAAAATGCGGCGATTAGTGTACAACCTCTTTGGTGGCGCCGATTAGGCCGCAGCTTCATCCGAGGAAACGATGATGCTGATGCTCTTCCGGTGTTGTAGGTGAAGACGACGGTGTGGGAATGGAGGTGGCGCGAAAGACGAGGGGAACATCGGGGCAGCTCCTTGGAGGTGGAGGATGGGGTAGCTGAACCAGTGGGACGACCAGATCGATGACGGATCCTCATCCGGTACAGTGGATGAGGGACGTCGAGGTGTTGCTGTGGACGACATCGCCGGGGAAGAGGCTCCGACTGGGTGGCGGACGGAGGAGGGTGTGGGGCTTCGCGGGTTTTCCCGGCCTCGGTGTACGAATGGGTGGGCGGATGGGATGGGAGTGGGGAACCATGGCTTAGGGACGCGCTTGTCCGAAATGTGGGGTAAGTTACGAAAGTACCCCCACCGATTTGAGGCGGTTCTTTCGGTTCAGGGGCATCACGGGCATTTCGCGTGTCGGGATTTCAGAGGAGGTGGGAGTTTTCACGCGCGTTGTAAATTTGGAATAGCAAGGCGCGGGTTGAGATGGAGGGAGTTGTCAGAGCACAACGAGACAAAGATATATCTTAAATATTTCGGGCCAACAAGGCGCGGGTTGAAATTTCTGGACAGGCCTAACGTGTACTGTACCAAATCAATTCGCACTACAAATGTCATTCAAAAATTTGAATTCATGTTATGTTCAATTAAAATATTTCACTACGTGTATAATGCATGCAACCTAGTACTCAAATGAATGTTTTAGTGCATTCCAAACGTATATACTACCGCTTCAATATGAACTAAATTTGAATTCGTTTCTCTATTTGATCTACAATAATGATTGTTGTGAAGTCAAAGCATTTGAATTCGTTTCTCTATTTTAATAAGATCTACAATCGTCATTATTGTCAAGTTAAACCATTGTTTGTGTATTATCTTCACAGCACACCACATGATTAGTCTCGAGTTACATATGAACTATGTGTACTATATGAACTCGAACTTGATTTTTTGAATCCACTTTATGTTGATTTCAAATCATAGTACATTTCAAGCTCTAGCTAGATCTTCACAAACTAAACCATGTCTCATATGTATAATGTGTTTATCACTTTATGTATGGTGCCCCGCCCCCTACGCCTACAAGTATTTAGATGTGAGTTGCAAACACCACACATTACCACAAATTCAAATAAAATGTGAGAATGCTCGATATATAGTATTGTTTAGCTTGTTTGATATTTAGTTGTAAGCTGCAAACATCACACATTATCACAAATTCAAATAAAATGTGAGATTCTTCGATGTATAGTATGGTTTAGATTGTTCAATATTTAGCTGTGAGTTGCAAATGCCATGCATTATCACATTATGGTAATTATGGTATAACATGTGCAAAACCACAACACGTGTATCACCGATATATTCATGCATGCATATGTTTGAAACACTATGATCTCCTATTCAAATATATGAATCCACTTTCATATCTATGATCTTTGTTAGTCTCTTACACCCACACAATCCTCTAACCTTTGTAGATACCACTAACTTTCTCTCGTGCATGCACACGCCCTCCTCGCCCTCCCCATCCCTCAGCATTCTATCCATCATGCACATTCATTTTTTCTTCTTTAGGTCGTTCTTCCACAATCTCCACAACTCCTTTACGACACACACCGGTCGATAAACCTCTCCAGCGATGTTTGTCTACAACATACACACGCACCTTCAATCTCCTCCTTTATGTGTCCTTGCCTCGTGTCTCTCATACGGTCCCACTCACGTGTAAACTCTCGCCCCTCTTTTCATCGATCTCACAACCGCACACTCCTCCCCCTATCTAGCTAGTAGCTGGGCCTCTCGCACCACCTCCTAGCTCCATTCTCTCTGTCTATCCGTCTCACCAGGCCTTATTTGCCTCTAACAAATGGACGTACACCGACCGATCTCCCGCTATACATATAGCTATCTAGGTCCTTATAACTCGTTTTTCCCCACACGTCGATCGATCTACCTCATTAGTTATGTCTCTCCCTTCCTCCGAAAAACAACAATTGATCTACCGATCTAGTTAATATTGCAGTTCCACCCTTAGTTTGTCTAGTAGGCCTCTCCCACCATCTTCGAGAAGCAACTCCATCACCCATCCAGCACTCTACCCCTCTCTCATCTCTCTCTCTCTCTCTCTCTCTCTCTGTCCCATCCTATTTTCTGTCCTTCAGTTATGTATGGATGTCGACCGATCTCCCTCAAGACATAGTTGGGTCTCTCCTTCTCAACACATATACGAGTCGTCCTACCTCTATAGTTAGGTCTCTGCCTACCCTCCCCCACCCCTCTCGCTCACACACACACACACCGATACATTGAGCGCTCTAGTCATGTCTCCCTACCACACACAAACTTGACCTGTGCCCTCTGACGTTCCGGTAGCTAGGTCAGTCGCCCTATATCTTTGACTTGCACACACACACAATTTCGATGGCTCTCTTCATCAATCTCGCACCCACCCACTTGATCCTCTCTTTGACTCTATCGATATCTACGACCCCTCCCTCTCTTCTCGTGGATCGCCTGAACCTCTATATATGATATGGATAGGCCTCCATTTCACACACATTGCATGCAAAATTTTGGTTGAGATGTCATCGACACATATTCCCACAAATACATTCACAAAATCAACCTCCCCCCAAAACAAAAAACACTCACGAGCGCACAAGCCATTTGTCTAGGTTTGTATCTCTCACACACACCCACGTAGGTGGGGGACGTGCATGAAGAGAAGAGGTGCACGCACGGCGCACGTACTCCCGTCTCTTTCCCAACCACACCCGCGCGGGTACACGGTGGAGCTCATTTCTGTACGAAAAGGCAGCCCACGTGGTAACTTGACACGTGTACTGGTTGTCCACTAGATGGAGGGAGGATCGTCTACCACGGGTGAACAAACAAATTGCAACTTGATGCGTTATGTTAAAAAAGAGGCAAACCATGTGGGGCCTACCTTAGAGGCAAGGCTCTATACACTGGAGTACTTTTGATGTGTCCCGTCAACTCGCAGAACTAGGAGAAGCTTGCTTAGTACGCCGTCTCCCCCGCCCACGGGCGCGGTGGCTCGCAGGATGAGGTGAAGCTTGATTACTACGCCTTACGCCCGCTCCCTTGCCCACGCGCGCGGTGGCTCGCAGGACGAGGAGAAAATTTTACTAGTACTCCCTCCGTTTATTCCTCGTCCCTAACTTGGTTAGAGAGATTATCATTTTTTTTGGAATATATGTCCTTTCTTAGATTTCAATATGAACTACTAGTACATACTCCAACCGCTGATGTATATAGACGTATTTTAGAGTGTAGATTCACTCATCTTGCTCTGTATGTAGTCCATATTGAAACAGACGTAATAGTACGCACTCTCCCTCGCCCCTCGACCCTCGCCACATGGTGGACATGCAGCAATTCATTCGGTCTCATATAACCAGAACGATATATACTGCAGTGCCATTATTGCTCAACTTCCCAAAGAGGCGAAGAGCCAATCGCAAGGTTAATAGTTTGGAGACGCCAAGCGCAAGGTTTATAGGAGAACAAGTAGTAGGTTCCGCGTCATTTATAAATAAAGTTTTTTTCTTCAGTGGCACGTATGCAATATAAATAGGTTCATATGGAGAGAAAAGGAAACCGCTCCACTATATACATAGGCAGGACAAGCCTACACGGTTGCTTGCTGGGGTTGCTCTCTTCAGTTTTCACACTCTCTCGCACAAAACCACTGTGGCCACATCTCTAACATCCCGACGGATCACGTCCGCCGGGGGAAGGGGTGGATGCTTAGTGTAGATTCGGTCGCCGTCGCCGACAGTGAAAACCCACTATCGGCTCGTCCCGATCAGGGGTCCCCGCCATTCCCTCTCACAAAGCCGGTGAGGTTGCCTTCGTCCATTGCTCACTGACGTGACGTGGGTAGTTCCGTCCTCCCGCTGCCCTCCTCTAGGTTGAGCTATGTCCTGACATCCCTCAGGTACAACTCCCTTTATAGCCGGCTTGCACCACTGCTCCAGCTGCCCACATCACTCCATGTGGATATTTCTCTACTTCTTTGCCCCGCACATACCTCTACTGGCTTCTACGTACTGTATTTGTGATGAGTTTATGTCTCATCAACTAGTCCCAGTAATCTTATTATAATCACGCTTCTTCAATTTCTTTGCCACAGGGATGCCCATCTCAATTTTGGTGAAACTGCACAAAATGATCTGATGGTCGAAGGGTTGTAAACTTCATTTCTTAGGAAGCGCCGACGTTGCCAGCAAATTAAAGCCTGGTTAGGGTTTATGGTTCAAGGGCTAGGGACTGCATGGATCGTTTTTTCTTTGGTTGTCTCTGTTTCAATGGCTAGGGACTGCATGAGTAGTAGTAGTATTGTACGCCGTACGCCCGCTCCCTCGCCCACACGCGCGGTGGCTCACAGGACAAGGAGAAAATTTTACTACTCCCTCCGTTTACTCCTCGTCCCTACTACCTTGGTTAGAGAGATTATCATATTATTTGGAATATATATATGTCCTTTAGTAGATTTCAATATGAACTACTAGTACATACTCCAAACACTGATGTATATAGACGTATTTTAGAGTGTAGATTAACTCATTTTGCTCTGTATGTAGCGTAAAGTTGAGACACTTATTTTGGAACGGAGGGAGTACATATTTGCTATAATCTGTCAATCATTGAGATGCAATAGCATGCATGTTAGTCTCCTTTGTATTTGATGAAATTTTGCATCGGGAAACCTTGGACGCAAGATACATGTAATAGAAGCTGGAAGCTTCATAACATTGTACTATCTCGCTGATAAATTACAGTACGCACTATACAAGTACTTCCTCCGTTCCTAAATATAATTCTTTGTAGAGATTTCACCATGAACCACATACGGATGTATATAGATGCATTTTAAGTGTAAATTCATTCATTTTGTTTCGTATGTAGTCCACCTAGTGGAATCTCTACAAAGACTTATATTTAGGAACGGAGGGAGTACTATGTAAAGAGTTAGGTGTCGACGGTGTCCAGAAAATATGGTGATAGTGTCAGGCGGGCCATGTAATCACTGAGCCTGCGTGTTTTCACTGCTCTTGCACTCCTCCGCCAAAGAATGGAGAAAATTGTAATCTAGTAGTGCCTCCTTTCGCCGAAAGCGTGGGACATCCAGCAGTCCTACAACCTCAGTAATAATGACCAATGAGCCGTCAAATCACATAGACCCAGCAGTAAGTTGGACGGACGAAGCAACCATCACTCTTGAATCTGCTTCTCCCTTTTACGCAGGCGCCAGTGAGAGGTCGCGTACGCTTTGCCCGGGCATGAATGCGACACCGTTTCTTTGGAGCGGCACTGACCGTTTCGGGCGGGAAGCGCGTGCGGGCGATGGAGGGGCTTTGGGTGGGTCAGGCTGGTCAGGAGCGGGCGTGGCAGCTGTCCGCCTATCCCTACCAGACGCCCGGAAACGATAGGATGCACCGACTCTCGTGGCTAAAATCGTACACTACACACCATCTCTCTGTAGGAGTAGGTCGATCTGTCGCTCTCTCTAACACACACATGCTATTAAACACACACACGCACACGCACACGCACACACAGGTTCATAGAACAGGAAAATCGTGCGAGTGCGAAGCCACAGGAAGTGAGATACAAATGGAGTACGTACAAGAAGAGAGTAGGCATGTCTTAGTTGTTTGGATTAATTGTTGCGTTTAGAGATAGAAATCAGGGCTTTGATTGGAGGAATGACCGGTCAAATTTCTCCTTCTCCTCCAATCTGCTTGCACCTTGGTCCCGCTGCTCCTTCTAACGTGACTTATTACACCTAGACGGAGGGAGTCATACAAGATACGGTGGCACACTGACTTAGGTCGAATACAAGTGCCCAAAATTGTGCGCATGTTATAATAAGGATTCACTTAAAAATAGTACGTGATCGAACAGAGGGATCAATTGGACATTGTTCCCGAGTAGTAGCGAGATGTGTGAGGTAAGATACACCGCTGGCGCTTTTAATTTTTCTTATTAATTTGTTTGTTTCACCCTCTGACTGGTGGGACCCAACGTACTACATGGAGAGAGGTAAGGTGACTAAGGCTGCATTATTTCTGCACCACTGTGGATAGTCTTACCACCAAAGCCACATGACACGATTATGATTTAAGTCCCAATGACTCCCACACACACAAAAAAACACGGCATGCTTGTCACACGAATGCAGGAATGCATAAAAGGTTATTTTCCTCTCGTTGAACATAACAGGAGGGTTGTGTAGCTGGTTAGCCTGTTCGCTCATCAAACTTGAGGTCTCGGGTTCGATAACTACACTTGAGCATAATTCGTGCCAGGAGGATTCTTTGACTGGTCAAAATGGATGGATACGGAGCTATACGATCTTGTAGTGACTATATAATCACCTCATCACGTATAAGCTGCAGCCTTAGCGCTTGTTTTCTAGGGTTTGAACTCTTCACACTCTCTCTAGTATATATACATGCTGGAGCCTCAACGCTTGTAGTTGCTCTCTTCACACTCTCTCACCCTCTCCAGATCTAAACAAGACTTTGTTGGCCTCTATCTCTCTCTCCCCTCACTGTTGGTCTGCTTGTAGTTTCTCTCTTCACACTCTCTCACCCTCTCCAGATCTAAACAAGACTTCGTTGGCTCTCTCTCTCTCCCCTCACTGCTGGTCAAAGAGCCGGCAGGATCCGTCCGCCGGGAAGGGAATGAGGCTTAACGCTGTTGCCGTCGGCGAGGGAGGGAATCCACTACCGGTGCAGCTGTTCACTTTCACCCAGCGGCGGCGCGGGAGGGCCTCCGACCCCTTCTTCTTCACCGCCGTACATAGTGTGGGTCGAACAGCCTCCGGTCGCCCTCCAAACCACACCCCAAGAATCTTAAGGTATAATTTACTTATTCCACATGCATTGCTCTAGCTGCATATGGGCTTTTTCCGCTTCTGCACTCGAATCTAGGTGTTGGATCAAACAGGAAAGTAGTGGGGAAAGTTGTATACCATGAATCTAGGATGTGGTTCAAAGAGGAAAGGAATGGGGGAAAGTAGTGGGAAAAGTTGTATAGCATGAATCTAGGATGTGGTTCAAAAAGGAAAGGAAGGGGGGAAGTTGTGGGGAAAGTTGTATCGCATGAATCTAAGACGTGGTTCAAAGAGGACAGGAATGGGGGAAAGTTGTGGGGAAAGTTGTATAGCATAAATCTAGGACGTGGTTCATAGAGGAAAGGAAGTGGGGAAAGTACTAATACAGACTGGCTATCCAGCACCTACGTTGGTCGAAAAGGGAAAACAATGACAAACGCAGTACGCACATCTAAACAAACTGATCTTTTGTTTTTGGGGGACAAGCCTGTAGTGTTTGAGCAGGACTAGATTTGCTGCGCTCACATAGGGAAAGGTGTCTAAAGATAACAATACTGGGACCAACACAAATATGCTCCTTGGTTGTTTGTTCTTTGTTGCAACAAACTGTGCATCACCCCAGTACATCGGTAGATGCACATGGTGCTGGTGAGTCCACTGTCCCGTGCAACTCTTTAGTTGTTGTTAATCTAAGGCCTTGTTTGGTTAAAAACTCCCTAGTCCCTACATGCTTGGTTCCAAGGACTAAACATGGACTAGAGGTTATTAAATGACATGCTAAAAGACAATGTTACCCCAAGTAGTGAACTAATAGAGACAAGGTGCGATGCGTGGCAGGGGCAACTATTGGAAAAAGTCCCAAAAAGAGTCTCCCTCGGGGTATTCTTTCTTTAGTCCCAAATGCCCACTTTTAGTCCCTAAAAGTCCCTCCTGTTTGGTTTAGATGGGACTGACACGGAGTTTTTTTAGTCCCTCCACCAAAATGTCCCTGTAAACAAACACCCTCTAATAATGCCGCTGGAAAATTGATGCAATGCCACAGTTAAAGCAAATTACATGTTTAATGAATTTTATTGTTAATATAATCTCTCTGTTAATATTAATCAATGCCACCATTTGAGAAATGCTACTGTCTTGCTTTCTTTCCCATTTAGATAAGGTAGATGCTTCTTTTTGTTGGCTTCTGTGTCATCCACCGTTATTGACCACTAGTTGTTTCCTTTGCACCTCTGTGTAAACAGGGTTATCTACTTCACCTTGTTGCCATTGTGACCTTTTGTTACACTGCACAAAACACTTTTGTTTTAAGAGTGTTTTGTGCAGTTCAACCGAAATGTCACACTGACAACGTTGCTTGATTGCTTGATCTTAATGGAACTGCACAAGAGGAGATCTTACTTCTATCCGTGTTGGCAAATTTGGTTCAGATCTTCTTCTTGTGAGTTGTTTGAATTCCGCGTCATGAGAGGTCAGTACTAGCCTTCTTTTACATGATTATGTAGTGTGCTTTCATATGTTGTGCTACTTGTATGGTAATGTTGCTTGATTTTAGTGAACTGCACAAATGGCGACAAGACTTCCAATCTGTATGTGCACAGTAATATCCCATTGAGGTAAGATAAGGGTATTTCACAACTGTTGGCCTGTATTTTGCCACTTTCATCAGAAAATTAATGTCATTATTTAGTGTTATACTTGTGCAACCTAATTGGCATGCCAAATCTTACATTGAAGGCGAAGCTTGTCTGTTATTGAACCAAGTGATGAAGGGGAAGAACAAGCGAAACAAAAACAAAAATCAACTCCTGGTGCTGTAATGAAGCACTGGAACTATGATGACACAAGTAATGATATAGTTTTGCATCTTAATTTATTGCTATGGCTGGAACGAGCAATTGTTTTGCCACTGATTTGATGCCACTCTTAATGTAATACGTAATTATCTCTACTTGTGCAAACAGGGATGTTCTTTGAAGATACCATATATTTTAGTGCAACTGCACAAGAAGATGTTGGAAACATTAATCTAATCGAGGAGTATATAGTAAGCATGGCCACCACAATAGATAGCAACAGATGGTTCCGGAGAAGTGCTTCATCTGTATGCTCTACACAATAAGCCTCCTAACAAAGGTTGGTACTCGCCCACTGATTTCATCCATATGATTGAGCTTTGTCATCTCTATTGGTGTTGTGCTACTGTTTAGATGCTGTCATCAAAAAGTGGTATTGTCCTTGAGAAGTGCTTCATCTGTGCTATTTTAAATATTTCCTTTCCTTTTTTTCGAGCAAACAGGGATGCTAGCATTTAGTTATCCTCTTGTCTTTGCACAACAGGATCATCCGCCTCTGAAGAAGAATATGGAGTACATGAAGTGACTGGTTCCGATTATGCCAGGATGAAGAAGCCCTGTCTATCTTCTCATCAGAAGGAGCACTTGAAGGATGGTTACATTACAAGACCAAACTAACTTCAGCTCAGAAGGACTGATAAATCTCCATTTTCTTGCTGTGATGCACGAGTACAAGGTTGTTCTAGGATTCTTTCCAGTGAGTTCCATTTTTGTAGAAGTGTGCTCTACATGGACCATGTAGGTGCAGGTTTAAACTGTCAATTCATAGTACAGTTTGCTTTATACTAATCACTTTTTTTGTATTTGTGCAAACAGAGGTGCTCGGCTTGATTTCAATGGGAACTACACAAAATGTTCATGAATACATCGAATCATTCATTTCCACCACAAGAAAGGAGGTGCCGATAAGTTCAAGGCGTTGCAACATATAAGGGCGAAATCATACAAGCTACGCGCGAATTTGGTTGATTTTGGTGGAACTGCACAAAAAGAACAGCTGGTTTATTTAGCACGAGGTGCCATGTCAATGTCCGAACTGATGGCAAACCCTGCCCATTCCACAATCGTGGGCATTTGATATTTTGGAATGGGAAAACCTTGTCAAATTTTGATCATTCATTTTAGCAAGAAGATATGTGTTTGATATTTTCGAATGGGACGCCCTTTGCTGTCAGCAGCGTCGATCGATTTTTTCTTTAATTTTTAGTTGTGAAGTAAATATTGGCTTTGACATGTGAATCGCTGAGATGCATAATCATCGATTGTTTTGAATGTTCTCTATGACATGTGAATCGCTGTGATTGCAATGTACAGGAACACTAAAAAGCTGCTCAAACTCTTTGTACTCCTTCTGTTCCTTTTTACTTCGCACATTGTCCAGTAGCATACAACCGAAGTGCTCAAGTTCTCTAGCAAATGACTGTATCTCATGAGCTTGCTCAACCACGGAGCGCTCTTCAATCATCCTGTAATCATAGAATTGCTCCATGATGTATAGCTCAGTGCCAGCAACCGGAGGGTAGCAGCGGTGGCCTTACTTGGACCCGAGCGGCGGCGACCTACCGTGTTCTACTCTTCATTGTTTTCTGTGTGGCGCGGCCTCGTTGGCAGCGGGGCGGGGCCTCGGTGGAGCCGGCGATGTCCTCTATCTCGTTGTCGGCGGGCGGCGCCTCGGCGGAGCGGGGGAAAATCATCCCCCTCGTTGCCGGCAGGGTGGGGCCTCGGCAGAGCCGGTGGTGTCCTCTGCCTCGTTGTTGGCACCGCGGGACCTCGGCGGAGCAGGGCCTCGTTGACGCCAGCGGAGCGGGGACTCGTCGGAGCCGGCATTGTCCTCTGCCTCGTCCTCTGCCTTGCCAAACAGCGCCTCGGCCACTACATCGCCCTCTTTGTAAGCGGCCACAGCCTCCGCCACCCGCATGCGTTACCGCCAGCGCTCAAGGCGGCCCTCGTAGGCGGAGCGTACGAGTCGAGTAGCGCCTCCTGCTCCGCCCGCTCCGCGGCAATCTGCTCCTCCGCCTGTAGGTGCTCCTGGAGGAGATGGTGGTTGTAGGCGGCATCGGCCTGCGCCTGCCGGAACTGCTCCTCACGCATCTGCCTCACCGTGTCCATATATTGGGCACGGGCCTCGCCGATGGTCATGGTGCAATGCACCGGCGAGGATGGCGCAGAGGAGGGGGTTGGCGCCGGATCATCGACTACCATGTTCTCCATTGGGACGTCGTCATCCTCTGGCTGCCTGCCGGCCAGCCAGTCGGCAGCAATGGCTGCCATCTCCTTGTGGTCCATCGTCCGCCCGTCCCGAAGAGTGATGGAGCGCGAGGAAGCCATGGTGGGCAGTAGTGGTGTGGACAGGAGAATAGGAGCGGATGCGGATGACTGCCGCTATGGCCGGCGCAGCAGTTTATATAGCAATGGTGGGCGGCGGAGGGACGGACGTGTGGTGCCGGAGTAGGCGCATCGGCAACCGCATATCATTAATGTGGGCGGCAATAGGACGGACGGACGACACTTGTGTCGTTTGAAGGCGGAGCAATCGCATGCACCGGGAAGCGGGGCGGGCGGCGCTGACCGTTTCGGGCAGAAAGCACGCGCGGGCGAGGGAGGCGGTCTGGGTGGGCCAAGGCAGTCAGACTCGTGCTTGGCAGCGGGTCGGTCCAGCAGTCGGACATGCTGGATCGCCAGCTACCTCGCCGAGCTGAGCGACGACAATCATACGATGGACGTAGCTTCCGACCAGGAGCCGGCGCCACTGTCCAAGCCGGTTCATGCCGTGTTCACCATAGAGCAGGTGCGGCCGCACTTCGACGCCCTAATGGCGGAAGAGCTACCAGCGCAGGAGGCCTGTGCTGCAACCTCCGTCTCCTCAACGAGCATCGATGAACAAGCGAACAACAATGCCGTCGCGGACATGTGGCCCTATGATCATGGCTTCATGAATGAGCAGCGGACGCTGTATCAGACCATCTGTAGGGCCCGCGAGGCCCTCTCCGTCGTCCTTCGAGTTGTAGTGCTTGCCGTGGCGCCGCTGTCTCGCGTTGTCAACATGGTTAATGGACATGAGGATGAGGAGATGACTTTACTTGGAGAGGATGACAGCAAGTGCCTCCTTATTAGTATATAAAACTATAATTTTTTTGCTTCCTCCTGGTTTCCTGACATCACGGTCCCACACCATTGTGAACCTATGTAGTCAATAAACGAGAGAATTGCACAAGAAGCGGCCGATAGCTGAGACCAAGCAGCTCGAGCAGTATTTGTGTTTTTGAGGTGTGAGCACTGCAGAGTTTTTCTTGAGTGATGTTTAGCCCAGATATTAATTGTTCTCCTCTGAACAACAACGAAAACATCGTTGCAGCTATTAACTGGGCAGGTTGTGGCCCGTCTAACCCAGGCCAGATATCCAACCCAGATATTAATTTTTTTCAAGCTGAAAATGGCAAGCCCAGCTATACTTTTTTTTAGGAATACCCTGGCAAGGTCAAGTTGTTATTCTCCGCCCCGCTGGGCTGCAAAACTTTCCTAGGAGGGATGCATTAGGCTTAACAAGAAAATGGGCTTTAAGAAATAATAAATGAGATGTAATTATAAAAACTGGGTAGTAACTATAAAAAATGCACCAAACACGTAATTACTTTATAAAATATTATTTTTGGATATTGAAAATTTTAATTTCATTAATTGTTGTGTGTGCAATGTTTCATTGGATTTTTACGTAATATAAATTTATATTGAAATTGTATTTAATCTGACTAGAAATTTCAGGATAAAAATATTTCGGATCCCATCAAAATGTGGGAAATTTTATTGAATTCTGTTTTGAACGGTTGGTTGAAATGGGCTATACTTTTAACAAACTGTAAATGGGTTGTAGTAAATTCTGTTAGACTTCAAAAATTGGCTGCATATTCTTACAAATCACAAATGGGCCATAAGTTCTCTGCCACACACTTGTGGCCTTACTAAGTTGACGCATCCCATAAAAAAGAGCTGACGCGTATGCAAGGCTTTGTCAACTTATAGTCAACACACGGTTCTAGCAGCAGTGGCCGTTGGATGTCCATCCAACGGATGCCATCCTTCTTCTTCAATCTCGGATATTCTAGCTTCACCCGCCCAAAAAATGATTCCTCCCCCTGACATCTGGGGCGCACCGTTTCGGAAGCTAACCTGTGGGCCTACTAAGTTGACACGTACCAAGGGCTTTGTCAACTTAATCAATATAAACGATTCTAGCTGCAGTGACCGTAGGATGTCCATCCAACGGCCGTAGTGCTTCTTCAACCTCTGGTCTTCTTGCTCTAGCCGCCCAAAGCAGCGCCGGTCGTGCCGCATGCTCCGGCCTCCCGTGGCCGGCTGTGCTGCCGCAGAGGCCTCACCGCCCCCTACTATTCCCACCGCTAGCCAGGCCCTGCGGCGACGGCAGCCTCACACTGCAGCCGAACCAGTGAACCCTCGTACTCCTCTCTGCACGGGCTTCCGCTGCCGCGTCTTCCCCAGCTCCACATCGTCCCCTTCCTAGGCCTCGCCGTCATCCACCGCCCTGGTGCTCTCAGCGCGGTGTGTTCAACGTGGTCAAGGAACGGCTTCCATCGGACGTGGACTGTACGTGGAGAGGCTGACAGCTGGGTCCACGACGGCGGCAAGGAAGTGCCTCCTTATTATGCGGAAAATAATGATTCCTCCACCTGACAGCAGGGACCCACCGGACGGGCCACCGTATTTCATGAAAAAAACATTTCCCCCTGACTGTTGGGACCCACCAGACGGGCCACCGTATTGCGTGAGAAAAACTTTCCCCCGCTGTCAGCTCGGACCCACCGGAAGGGCCTCCTTATTACACAAAAAAAATGAATACTCCCACTGCTGGTTGGGACCCACCTTGGTGGGAGGCTGACTTATGGGCCTACTAAGTTGACGGGGACGGAGTGCTTTGTCAACTTAGTCAATATGAACGATTCTAGCTCCAGTGACCGTACGATGTCCATCCAACGGCCGTAGTGCTTCTTCAACCTCTGGTCTTGTTGCTCCAGCTGCCTAAAGCAGCACTGGTCGTGTCGCATGCTCCTGCCTCCCGTGGCCGGCTGTGCTGCCGCAGAGGCCTCACCGCCCCTACTATTCCCACCGCTGGCCAGGCCCTGCGGCGACGGCAGCCTCACACCGCAGCCGAACCAGTGAACTCTCGTACTCCTCTCCGCGTGGGCTTCCACTGCCGCAGATTCCCCGGCTCCGCGTCGTCCCCTTCCTAGGCCTCGCGGTCGTCCACCGCCCTGGTGCTCTCGGCATGGCGTGGTCAACGTGGTCAAGGAACGACTTCCATCGGAAGAGTAATGTACATGGAGAGGCTGACAGCTGGGTCCACGGCGGCCGCAAGGAAGTGCCTCCTTATTACGCGCAAAATAATTATTCCTCCACCTAATAGCAGGGACCCACCGGGCGGGCAACTGTATTTCACGAAAAAAACATTTCCACCTGACTGCTGGGACCTGCCAGCTACATCTTCGCACGCAAGGAAGTGCGTCCGGGCAAAAAAAACGATTCGCCCCCCTGACTGCTGGGACCCACCAGCTACATCTTCGCAGGCAAGGGAGTGCCTCACAGTCGGGACCCACCTGGTCGAAGCGTACGTAGCATTGTCATTCTGGTCGCGAACGTGTATGTACATACTGGTCGATGTAGAGGTGCGCACGTGTCGTAGTAGAGGCGCGCACGTAGCATGTACACGTACGTACATCAGCCAGTGTGCAAGAAAGAACATACAGCCACGTACGTACATACGATCAGGGTCTCGAACACCTACTCGCACATACGTACGGCCAGGGCTCGTGTACATGGCAGGGTCGGAACGGAGAAACAGCGTCGTCGTCGTGTTCATGGGGAGCCAACCGGCTGGGTCGGAACAGAATGCGTCGTCGTGTTCATCGGGAGGGCTTCGACGGAACAGCCGATGGAAACGAGGCCTGGCGTACCACAGAACGGAGGAAACGGCCTTGTGTTCGACCGGCCACGTTTGAAATGGGATCCTGTTCATCAGGAGGGGTCTGGCGTACCACAAAACGGAGGAAACGGACCTCCTATGGTAGAAACGGGGGTCCTGTTGATCGGGAGGGGTGTGGCGTACCGCAAAACGGAGGAAACAAACTTGTGTTGGAGCGCTACGGTCTAAACGGGGGTCCTGTTTATCAGGAGGGGTGTGGCGTACCGCAAAACGGGACTCCACGGGATACTATTCATCTCCACCGTCGACCCCCCTCCAGCCTCCACGGGCTATTGTTCATCTACCGTCGACCTCCTCCAGCCTCCACCTGCGACTGTTCATCCACGGGCTCCTGTTCATCCAGCCTCCACCGCGCGCTACTCCACCAGCTACTGTTCAACCAGCCCTCTCCACGGGCTCCTGTTCAACCACCCCTCCACGGGCTACTGTTCATCCAGCCTTCCACCATCTAATGTTCATCCTGCCCTCTATGGGGTGGTCCTGTTCATCCTGCCCTCCACGGGGTCCTGTTCATCCAGCCCCAACCGGCTCGATCGATCGGGGTCCTGTTCATCCAGAGGCAACACCACGGGGTCCTGTTCATCCACCCCAACCGGGAACTGTTCATCCAAACCCCCCAACAATGCTCACTGTTCATCCAGAGGCAGCATCGATCGGCTTGATTAGCAGCGAGAGCGAAGAATCGCTCGATCGAGTTCGATTAACGACCATCGATCAATCGCCGGGTTCGATGAACGCTAGCTGCGGTGCAATCGCTCGGGTTCAGTTAGAGCCCAACGCCTCACTCGGGTTCAGTTAGAGCCCAACACCTCGCACCCACGCGTGTGCGTGTATGAGAGAAACCCGCATCGCTCAGCCTCGACCAGCCACCATAACCGGGAACAACCCGATATTTTCCTCGCCCTCGCTTCTACCACGATTTTTCCGTCATGGACGGCCCAAAGAATGTCATGCAACTGCGTCTCCGGCCCGCCCAGGACGAAAAGCCCATTTTCTATCATGATTTTTTGTCATAGAAGTAGGACCCCACCACATATATGATGATACCGGGTTTTGTCACAATTATCGTCATAGAAGTGTCATAAGTATGACAGGAAAAAATTCGTTCGACCCAAAATGTCACGGATGTGTATTTTTTTGTAGTGGTAGAGGCGGAGAAACATCATAAGATCCAACTATAATAGCAAAGCTCGCGGTACCTCAAGATCGTGCCATATCAAGAACACGAGAGAGAGAGAGAGAGAGAGAGAGAGAGAGAGATCAAACACATAGCTACTGGTACATACCCTCAGCCCCGAGGGTGAACTACTCCCTCCTCGTCATGGAGAGCGCCGGGATGATGAAGATGGCCACCGGTGATGCATCCCCCTCCGGGAGGGTGCCGGAACAGGGTACCGATTGGTTTTTGGTGGCTACAACGGCTTGTGGCGGCGGAACTCCCGATCTAGGTTTATTTATAGGAATTTTTGGCGTCGGTCTCATGTCAAGGGGGTCTCCGAGTCGTCCATGAGATAAGGGGCGAGCCCAGGGGGTAGGGTGCATCCTCCACCCTCGTGGATGGCTCGGGACTCTTCTGGCCCAACTCTTTTACTCCGGGGGCTTCTTTTGGTCCATAAAAAATCATCAAAAATTGGCACGTCGATTGGACTCCGTTTGGTATTCCTTTTCTGTAAAACTCAAAAACAAGGAAAAATAGAAACTGGAACTGGGCACTAGGTTAATAGGTTAGTCCCAAAAATGATATAAATGCATATAAAACATCCTAGATGGATAATATAATAGCATGGAACAATCAAAATTATAGATACGTTAGAGATGTATCAGTCAGTTTTGTTAGGGCTTGATCCCTAGTATCCACTATGTTCTGAGATTGATATTGTTATGACTTTGCCATGCTTAATGCTTGTCGTTTTGGGCCCAGGTGCCATGATCTCAGATCTGAACCTTTTATGTTATCACCATTATATCCATGTTCTAGATCCGATCTTGCAAGTTATAGTCACCTACTACGTGTTATGATCCGGCAACCCCGGAGTGACAATAGTCGGGACCACTCCTGGTGATGACCGTAGTTTGCGAAGTTCATGTATTCACCGTGTGTTAATGCTTTGTTTTGGTTCTCTATTAAAAGGAGGCCTTAATATCCCTTAGTTTCCAATTGGACCCCGCTACCACAGGAGGGTAGGACGAAAGATGTCATGCAAGTTCTTTCCTTAAGCACGTATGACTATTTACGAAATACATGCCTACATTATATTTATGAACTGGAGCTAGTGTCGTATCGCCCTAGGTTATTACTGTCACATGATGAATATCATCCAACAAATTACCGAGCCAATGCCTATGAATTTATCTTATATTGTTCTTGTTAAGTTACTACTGCTATCGTTACTGTTGCACTTGCTACAAAGTTACTGCTATCATTGTTACCGTTACCATTGATGTTGTCACTATTATCAAAACTATCATATTACTTCGCTACTGATCATGTTGCTGCAGATAATTAATCTCTAGGTGTGGTTGAATTGACAACTCAGCTGCTAATACTTACAAATATTCTTTGGCTCCCCTTGTGTCGAATCTATAAATTTGCGTTAAATACTCTACCCTCAAAAACTGTTGCGGTCCCCTATTCTTGTGGGTTATCAAGACCTTTTCTGGCGCCGTTTCCGGGAGCATAGCTGTATTTGTTGAGTCACTTGGGATTATTATAAATTTATCGCTATGAAGAATCTGAAGGATGCTAAGACTAAGATTTATCCCTCTAAGACGAGGGGAGGCAAGGAGCTGCCATCCAGTTCTGCTTTAGATTCACCTTCTGTTATAAGTAAACTTGCAACACCACCACATGCTATTAATCCTGATATGTCACAAGTTATTGATGATGCTACTTTTGCTATGAATGATACTTATGATGATGCTAGTACCTTGCTTGATGATGATGATGTGCCACTTGGTGAATTTCTTGATGAACAAATTGCTAGAGTAATACAACATGATGTTGTTGAATCTGATGATGAGCTTGAAACTGATACTCCTGAAACACCTGCTAGAACTAGCCTTCCTAGATATGAATTTCCTAAGGTACCAGAAGGTTATGTTATGAATTAGGAGACAACTAGAGATATTTTTTCTTGTAAGGATAGAGATGATCTAGAGAAATTATTATGCAAGTATAAAGAAAAATCTCTGAATGCTAGAATGCAATATGATCCTAAGTTTGCTACCTCACCTATCTTTATTGATGATAAGGATTATGATTTCTTTGTCGACCAAGAGTTAATTACTTTGGTTGAATCTGATCCTTTCCATGGTTATGAAACTGAAACTGTTGTGGCACATCTTACTAAGTTAAATGACATAGCCACCCTTTTTTACTCATGATGAGAAAACTCGCTATTACTATATTCTCAAATTATTTCCGTTCTCATTAAAGGGTGATGGCAAAGCTTGGTACAATACTCTTGCTCCTAGTTGTGTGTGTAGTCCCCAGGATATGATTTATTACTTCCCTGAAAAATATTTCCCTGCTCATAAGAAAAATATTCAACTTTGTGCAAATTAAATAGGGACATTTACATCTGTGCCCCTAACTCGAACCCACTACTCAGATTTGCCCCTAATTTTGAAGCATGCTCAAATTTGCCCCTCCGCCGTTAAGTCACTACTTAGAAATGCCCTTCCGTACAGTACTGTAGCACTTTCCGTCCAATACTGTAGCACTTTCCGTATTCTACAATACACATGGGCCTTTGACTGGACGGAAGGGCATTTCTGAGTTTTGACTTAACGGCGGAGGGGCAAATTTGAGCATGCTTTGAAATTAGGGGCAAATCTGAGTAGGTGGTTCGAGTTAGGGGCAGAAATGCAAATGGCCCAATTAAATAAGAGAGTCTCCCACAAGCTTGGGGGAGGCTTTGCCAGTTACTTAATGCTTTGCATGATCATCCTCTTAAGAAAAATAAAATACTTGATATCTTCTATAATGGACTAACTGATGTTTCTAGGGACTTCCTAGATAGTTGTGCTGGTTGTGTTTTCATGGGACGAACTGTTGGACAAGCTGAAGAATTATTGAATAAAATATTGAAAAATTATGATGATTGGACTCTTCCTGAACCATCTCCCGAACCTACTCTGAAGAAGAGGGTATATTATATCTCAGTCCTGAAGATATGCAAGAGGCAAAGAAATCTATGAAGGAAAAGGGTATTAAAGCTGAGGATGTTAAAATTTTACCTCCTATTGAAGAAATACATGGGCTTAATACACCACCACCACCCAAGGTGGTAGAGGTAAATTCTCTAATGAAATTCAATGATAAGGACAATCCTCACAATATGCACCCTAGCCAATGCCTTTATGAGTTTGGAAACTACATTAGAAAACAAGATCACTTCAATGCAAATGTTATGAAACAATTGAAATATAATTCTGATATGATTGCTCGCTTGAGTGACTTGTTATTTAGAATCTCAAATGATGTTAGAGGTGTTGGAAAACATGATTCTATGGTTCAAACTGAGTTAGAACAAGTTTCTAAATCTCGAAGAGAATTGCTTGATGAAATGAATAATAATATGCATGACTTTGCTGTTAGAGTTGCAACTAGAGGAGGTAAAATGACTCAGGAACCACTTTATCCTGAGGGACACCCAAAAAGATTGAACATGATTCACAAAGAAACAACACCACTGCACCTAGTCCTTCTAAAAAGAAAAAGCAAAAGCAAAAGAAAAATGATAGGACTTTGCATGCTTCTAGTGAACCTGAAATAGAAAAACCTCCTGATAATGATAATGATGTTTCTATTTCTGATGCTGAAACTCAATCTGGTAATGAACACTCACCTAGTGATAATGAGAAACATAATGCTTATGTTCATGAAGATACTCAACCAAACAATGAAAAATAACCAGACAATGATGTTGAGATAGAACCAACAGTTGATCCTAATAACCTACAACCCAAGAATACAAGATATGATAAAAGAGACTTCATTGCTAGAAAACACGGTAAAGAAAGAGAACTGTGGGTTAAAAAACCTATGCCTTTTCCACCTAAGTCAACTAAAAAGAAAGATGATGGAGAATTTGAACGCTTTGCTGAAATGCTGAGGCCAGTCTTTTTGCGTACTTGCTTGACTGATATCCTTAAAATGCCTCCTTATGCAAAGTAAATGAAAGACATCATCACTAATAAGAGAAAAATACCGGAAGCTGAAATCTCCACCATGCTTGCTAATTATACTTTTAAGGATGGAGTACCTAAAAAACATGGAGATCTGGGAATACCAACTATACTTTGCTCCATCAAAAGAAATTATGTGAAAACTGCTTTGTGTGATTTAGGAGCAGGTGTTAGTGTTATGCCTTTATATTTATATAAAAGACTTGATTTGAATAAACTCACACCTATTGAAATATCTTTGCAAATGGCTGACAAATCAACTGCCATACCTATCGGTATCTGTGAGGATGTGCCTGTTGTTGTTGCTAATGTTACTATTTTGACTGACTTTGTTATACTTGAGATGCCCGAGGACGACAACATGTCGATTATCCTTGGTAGACCCTTCTTGAATACTGCAGGGGTTGTTATTGATTGCAACAAAAGCAAGGTCACTTTTCATATCAATGGTAGTGAGCATACGGTGCACTTTCCAAAGAAACAATTCCAAGTGAATGGTATTAATGTTATTGAAAAATCTCCGGCAATCACTATTGGAAGTTTTCAACTACCTCTACCTACTGTTAAAAAGAAGTATGAAATGCTTATTGTTGGGGACATTCATATCCCCATTGAGGTAACTTAGTGATTTACGAAAGTTCTTTGGTTTCATGCTAATCGAAAGTGGTTGTTAATAAGACTTGATCAACCTTATTAATGCATCATTTTTAAGAGGTATGAAATTGATGAATTTAGTAGTCACTACTTTATGTCCTTTTGTTTTCTTGTTTTTATTAGTTAAATAAAATAAAATGTCATGTTTTGTCTGTTTTGTGAATTTCTTGTGCAATAAAAAATGACCCAAAAATAAAAGTTCTCAGAATGCCCTGAAAATTTAATATGATTTATTTCTGAATATTTAAGAATTTCTGGTGCAAGTAATATCAGAGGGAGGTGCACTAGGTGGGCACAACCCACCTGGGCGCGCCAGGACCCCAGGCGCGCCCTAATGGGTTGTTGTCCCCATGTGGGCCCCCTCACTTATCCCTTCACACCACATAATCACTTACCTCCAGAAAAAATTCTCCATTGCTCTCTCTCTCGTGTTCTTGCTTTCAAACCCGTGGATTTCGATCTCTTTGCTCGAAGCTCCGTTTCTGAAACTGTTTCGGGGGATTGTTGCTTGGTATGTGACTCCACCGTTTGTCCAATTAGTTTTTGCTTTAGTGGTTTATATTTTGAATAATTAGCTACTCTTGGTGCTGCTGTAGATGAGCTTGCATGTTGAGTTCTTAGATTCTAAGTAGTTTGAATGCTTGCTATGGCCTCTATGTATCCCTATGAGTAGTTGCTATCAATCTTGTGAAGTTTTGTTGAGAAAATTGTGTGGACTAAAAAATTTCAGAATTTTTGTTCATAGGAAAAGGATGAATATCTTTAGGAAGTTTGCTTCTAAGAAGAACTCCAAGGGAGTTATTGGGGAGTCATCTGACCGTGATCTCCATCCCCGGAGGTTGGCGGAAGTACGGCCGTGCGGATGGCCGCCGCATACCCTGTTCATGGAAGAGGTTGGCAGCCTTCAGGAGTTTACACAATATGTTTCTAATGCCGGCCTCACCGACTTCAGCGCATCTGAATGTGAACAGTATCATCTCCTCACAAACATCTTTGTTCAAAGTTTTAATTTCCTTCCTAGGAATAATCCCCCTGAGGTGCAGTTTCATTTATACGCTGATTTCCATCAGATACCTCTTACTGAGTTTTCTGAAATATGCTTGCTTCCTGCTGATGGTGGTTTGGTAGAGCCTAGGCCGGCAGAGTTTGAGGCATTTTATCATACGTTGACAGTGGGAGATGAGAGAGGGGTGTCGGGTATCACTGCCGCTGGCTTGCATTTTCCTGTCATTAATTATTTTGCTCTTTTCGTTGCAAAATGCTTGCTTGCTACAGAGAAGGTGGGTGCACTCAGTTCACCAGACCTTTCTGTTTTACGTCGTGCACTAGAGGGTGACAACACTTATAGCTTGGGAGCTATTGTCACACGTCGCCTCCACGTTAATAAGTCCAAGGGTACAATACATGATGGTATTTTTGCTACTCGTTTGGCAGCTCGATTTAATGTTGAGATACGCCTTCATGATTACCCTCTGACCAAGGTTTACCTAGATCGCGCAGCCTTGGAACACCACCATTTTATTGCATGAGATTACCCTAACATTCCTATTCCGTACAACTTGGTTTTCATCGTGGACACTCATGATATTATTCCATTGCTTGCTCCTGTTTGTTTGATGCTGTTGCCAGGGGCGGATATAGGATTATGCATGTGGATATCATCGCCTATCGGAACGACCAGGCTGCAGCAGAGGAGGAGCCTCAGCAGTGGGATGCGTGGATGCCCGCTCCTCAGCACCCCGACTACTATCCAGGCTACTGACTGCTTACCAAGTTAGGCCAAAAGCCTAAGCTTGGGGGAGTACGTGTTTTCCACCGACATTACACATTCATGTTCACACATTCATTCCAGTTGTTGGTGTCCACACTTTTTCATTGTATTATCCATGTTAAATCTATTTTCTCGCTTTCTTCTTGTATATTTGAAAAACCTTAGAAAACCAAAAAAAATAGTTGTAGTTGGTTTACTTTCTATGCATGCTTAGTTGTGTTACTAAAAAGAAAACCCAAAAATATTTCCTTGTTTTTCTTTTGCTTGTTGAGAGATTTCCCGTGTAAATAGTTTTTCTCATTTTTGCTTTTCCCTTTTATTTGCTTGTTCAAGAAAACCAAAAACTCCAAAAATATTTCAGTGTGTATCTCTGAATTTCTTTTCTTTTTATTCGATTCATACCGAGGAGAAGACCACGATGAAAATGTTGAGTGGCTCTCATATGCATAATTGTTTATCTAACAAAGAGCCCATTTTACCTTGTCTTTTCCTGTTGAATAAAATGTTTGCAGATTCCAGCTTAGTCCATGACACTCTTGCACTATTATTATTTTCACATCGTTCGGTCGTGCAAGTGAAAGGCAATAATGACGATATTTGATGAACTGGCCGTGGTAGAGAGAAACTGGTATGAACTCAACTTGTTCTTCTTTTGTAAATATGTTTAACCTAGTATCCATGATTCATCCCATTATGATTAAACATGTTTGCAATGACAATTAGAGATTATAGTTTCTCATGCCATGCATAAGTTGCTGGGAGTGGATAATGATTTATCTTGGATATCAACATTGCGTTAAAATGATTGTGATGTAGTATGATGATATGGTATCCTCCTCTAAATGTTCGAGTGGCTTGACTTGGCACATGTCCATGCATGTAGTTGAATCAAAACCAACATAGCCTCTATGATATTTATGTTCATGGTGTTCATATTCAACTCATTCTAGTGTCCAATGTTACTTATGCATAATGCATGTTCATGGCCATTGTTGCTCTCTAGCTGGCCGCTTCTCAACCTATTTCCTAGCCTTCGCATGTACTAAGTGGGAATTCTGCTTGTACATCAAAAACCTTGAAGCCAAGTTATTCCAGATGAGTCCACCATACCTACCTATATGCGGTATTTCCCTGCCGTCCTAAGTAAATTTGCATGTGCCACCTCTAAAAACTTCTAATAAATATCATTTTTGTGTGCCTGGATCGTTCATGGAACGACAGGAGGTGATCAGTATCTTCCATGCTAAGCGGGTTATTCTCAGGTCGAGTGTTTATTCACTCGCCGTCGCACGAGAAAAGGGAGGTAATAGGGATGACCAGTCCCGAAGCAAACAGAAAAAGCTTACAAATAATGAAACAAAAACTCCCAATGGAGTCAAAACCTTTACTTTTATCGTTTGGGAACCGCCACTAGCGTGCTTAGCATGGAAGATATTGATAACTGATGGTCGTGAAGTAAACAAGAAGGGTGCATATCTCAAAATATCATTTACCTGTCTTAAAAACTTGAGCTCTCGCACCTCTGCAAATCACTGCTTCCCTCTGCGAAGGGACTATCTATTTACTTTTATGTTGTGTCATCACCTTCTAAAATAAGCGCCAGAACCTTAGAGCACTGCTGTCATGCTGATGCATTGTGTGTAGCTAATGTTGGGTGCATCATGACTGGATCTTTTCTACCATGAATTACAATGTTTAGTCGCTGCTTGAACTTTGCAGGTGCTCAGCATTTATGTTTTGCAGTCTCAGAAAGGGCTAGAGAGTTACCACTATTGTCATATTATATCATGGTTGTTTTGATAATGTGTTGCCGTTTGAGATATCTTATTATTGCTCGCTAGCTGATTATGTCATTGATATGAGTTAATATAATTTTTAAGAGTTATTGTCGGCATGGTTAGTTATAATGTTGGCTGAAAACCCGGGTGTGTTTAAGCTTCTTTGTGCAAACAAGAGCAAAAGAGTTCATAAAAGTTTTTCTTTTTCACTTTCAGTTTATCAACTGAATTGCTTGAGGACAAGCAAATGTTTAAGCTTGGGGGAGTTGATACGTCTCCAACGTATCTACTTTCCTAATGCTTTTCCTCTTGTTTTGGACTCTACTTTTCATGATTTGAATGAAACTAACCCGGACGGAATAATCGCTTTTTAGCGAACTACCATGGTGTTGTTTTGTGTAGAATTAAAAGTTCTCGAATGGAACGAAACTTTATGAGGATTTTATACAATAAAAGAGAATTTTTGGAGCCAAGAGTCACCGAGGGGGGCACTGGGTGGGCACAACCCACCAGTGGCGCCGCTGTCCCAAGAAGCGCGCCAGTGGGTTGTCCCCACCTGGTGGCCCCTCAGACCCTGAAACCGACGCTATAAAATCCTATTTTTTTAGAAAAAATTTAGGAGAAAGAATTATCACGAGCCATGAGACAAAGCCGCCGTCATCTCCTGTTCTTCATCGGGAGTCCAGATTTGGAGTCCGTTTGGGGCTCCGGAGAGGGGGGTCTTCGTTCTTCGTCATCACCAACCCTTCTCCATCGCCAATTTCATGATGCTCCCTACCGGGAGTGAGTAATTCCTTTGTAGGCTCGCTGGTCGGTGAGGAGTTGGATGAGATTCATCATGTAGTCTAGTTAGTTTTGTTAGGGCCTGATCCCTAGTATCCACTATGTTCTGAGATTGATGTTGCTATGACTTTGCCATGCTTAATGCTTGTCACTTTGGGACCAGGTGCCATGATTTCAGATCTGAACCATTTATGCTATCACCATTATATCCATGTTCTAGATCCGATCTTGCAAGTTATAGTCACCTACTGCATGTTATGATCCGGAAACCCCAGAGTGACAATAGTCGGGACCACTCCAGGTGATGACCGTAGTTTGAGGAGTTCATGTATTCATCGTGTGTTAATGCTTTGTTTCGGTTCTCTATTAAAAGAAGGCCTTAATATCCCTTAGTTTCCAATTGGACCCCGCTGCCATGGGAGGGTAGGACAAAAGATGTCATGCAAGTTCTTTCCATAAGCATGTATGACTATTTATAGAATACATGCCTACATTATATTTATGAACTGGAGCTAGTGTCGTATCACCCTAGGTTATGATTGTCACATGATGAATATCATCCAACAAATTACCGATCCGATGCATACGGATTTATCTTATATTGTTCTTGCTAAGTTACTACTGCTATCGTTACTGTTGCACTTGCTACAAAATTATTGCTATCATTATTACCGTTACCATTGTTGCTGTCACTATTATCAAAACTATCATATTACTTTGCTACTGATCACGTTGCTGCAGATAATTAATCTCCAAGTGTGATTGAATTGACAACTCAACTGCTAATACTTACAAATATTCTTAGGCTCCCCTTGTGTCGAATCTATAAATTTGGGTTGAATACTCTACCCTCGAAAACTATTGCGATCCCCTATACTTGTGGGTTATAACTCCACTGTCGAGCAACCATGATCCCCCACCAGAAGCAAACACCTACAAGGCTTGGTTTTATGTACCCATTTTGTAATGGGTCCTTTGATGTTAGTAACAAGGGTCTTAGGAACCCAAATAGACCATTCAATGTACTCATAAGGAGAACCAAAAAATTTGGCATAAACATGCCCATCACTAGTATGGCATAACACATCAGAAGGGTTAAAGTTGCCGGCTTTGTTGGAAGGGGTGGCATTGCCCTTCTTGACACCACCACCCTTCACATTGTTCTTCTTCTCCTTAGAGACACCCTCTCCCTCCTTCACAAAGGTTTGCTTGATTGGAGGAGGTCGTTTGGCCTTGTCATTCTTCTTCTTATTCTTGGACTTGGGTGCAAACCCAATTCCCTCCTTGCCCACAACTTCGTTGAGGTTCTTCTCACCTTGTATGCAAGACACAAGGCCTTTCCCAAGTTGCTCCTTCAACTTGGCATTCTCCTCCACAAGATGCACATGCTCACAACACGGGTTAGTAGCATTTGCATTATCAATTAAAACCATATGAGGAAATGTGGCTTTCTCCTTGGTTAGCTTCACTTGGAGTTGATCGTGAGACTCTTTGAGGCTAGCATGAGAAATCTTCAAGGCCTTGTGAGCCTTGTCAAGTATATCAAACTCCTCCTTGAGTCTAGCAAGGTCAACCCCAAGTTTGGCCTTCTCAGAATTGAGCACACGAGATATAACAAGAGCATGATCAAGATCTTTCTTTAATTTAGCATGATCATTGTTGTGTGACTCCTCAAGAGCCAAACGATGGCCACGCTCTTCCTCAAGCACATTAGAGAGATCTGATATCTCTTCGGCATAGTCACGACTATGCCCTTCCATCTTAGAGATGGTTCCTTCGTGAGCCTCGATCATGTCATTGGCTTCACCAAGTTGTTCCAAGAGAGCAACAAAGTGCTTCTTCGATTTACCCTTGAGCTTACTCATAAAAGACTCAAAATCATTTTCTTCCTCCTTTGACCCCTCACTTTCATCAATGCAATCCGTCAAGGAAGGATTAGTAGTGATGGTAGTTTTGATGTTGGGGGTTACCTTGTTGGTGGCTTTAGCCATGATGCACTTGGCGGTGATGTTCTCGTTGGGTGAATCGAAGAGGGGCACCCGTGGAGTTGTTGCAATGGCAACAGAGGCCATGGCAACCGTCTCACCATCTTCATCATCATCCTCATTGTACTCTTCTTGTGCCACCAACCCCTTGGGAGGAGTCTTCTTGGTGAAGTTGTTCTTGTTGGGGAAGGACTTGGCCTTGTCTTTTCGGATAAGCTTGCCACCATTGTCTTCCCTCTTCTCGTACGGGAACTCTGCAACAAAGTGGCTCACATTGCCACAATTATAGCATGTCCTCACACGTTGCTTGCTATTGGCGCCACTTGAGTTGTTCTTGTTAAAATTGGGCTTGATTTCTTCTTGCTCCAAAATTGTCGTGAAGCGAGAGCCATGTGCTCATGATAAGCATATTTGGTATCATCGGGGCAACACTCTTCTTCTTCCTCTTCACCCTCTTCTTCCACACTAGCCTTGGCCTTCAAAGCAAGGTTGGTCTTCTTTGCTTGTTGAGAACGCAACATCGCATTGTCGGCGGTCTTGTCCAAGATCCTCATTGCAACAAACTCATCCAACACTTCACTTGAGGACAAGGCGTGAAAGTCCGGCCTTTGAGGGATGATGGAGGACATAGCCTTATGGTAAGGCATCATGGCATTGAGAAACTTGCACTTGATACAATTTTCATCCGTATCCTTGCTCCCATGATCTCAGAGTGAGACAACGAGAGTGGTTAATCTCCGGTAAAGCTCTCGAGGTTCTTCATCTTCATTCATTGCAAACTCATCGGCTTCATCTTGCACCACTTCAAAGTTTGCGCGTTGAATGCTTGCGCTTCCCTTGTAAATGGAAACAACATGTTGCCATGCTTCCTTGGCCATGGTAAAATGTCAGAGGTGCACAATATCTTCAGCTGGAATTGCTTCTTGGAGAATGAAGAGAGCAGACTCATTGAATTGATGATCCGCGGCTTCTCTAGGAGTGAAGTCGCTTGGGTCGTGCGGGTAGAAACCTTGCTCAATAATTCCCCAAAGATTAGTAGAACTATGATTTAAATGACGTTTAAAGCGATAGACCCAAGAGGCAAAATCCTCCTTTTTCACAAGCTTAGGAGGAGGACCAACATGATTCATATGCGTGGAGGGAAACGGTCCTCCATAAGTAAGAGGAGGTTCAACATGGGCAAATATGCCATTCCCACTTCTACCACTAGTCAAAGGAACTTTATCACTAGTAGCTTCCTCCTTATCAGAGTTAGCATCCGTCACCTTGTTAGTGGGATCGACCACTTCCAATGGTGCGGTGGATAATTTAAGACCATCAAGAAAATTCTTAAGCATGCCTTTGACCTCGGACGTCATGGAGGTTTTCAATGTGTCCAAGGCCACATTGACAAACTCACGAGAGACCGAGGATCCCCCTTAGGCCGCAGACAAAGTAGGATTCGCACCGGGGTGCTCCTCCACCTCGTCTGTGGTGTCAACCATACTCTTCGGATGACAAAGTCCTTAATAAAGAGACGAGGCTCTGATACCAATTGAAAGGATCGATATAGTTGACTAGAGAGGGGGGGGGGGTGAATAGGCAACTAACAATTTTTAGCTTTTCTTTACCAAATTAAACTTAGGATCAAGATAGGTTGTCTAGATGTGCAACTAGGTGAGAAACCTATATGATGCAACAACAACAAGCACACAAGCAAGCAAGAGATACAACACAATATAAGATTGCACAAGTAAAGGTGAGAAATAACCAAGAGTGGACCCGGTGGAGACGAGGATGTGTTACCGATGTTCCTTCCCTTTGAGAGGAAGTACGTCTCCGTTGGAGTGGTGTGGAGGCACAATGCTCCCCAAGAAGCCACTAGGGCCATCGTATTCTCCTCACGCCCTCACACAATGCGAGAAGCCGTGATTCCACTATTGGTGCCCTTGAAGTCGGCAACCGAACATTTACAAACAAGGTTGGGACTCTCTCCACAACCGTATTGGAGGCTCCCAACGGAACCATGGAGCTTCACCACAATGGAATGTGGCTCCGAGTTGACCTCAACCATCTAGGGTGCTCAAACACCCAAGAGTAACAAAATCCACACGTGAAAGTATGGGGGAATCAAATATCCTTTGGTGGAAGTGTTGGGGAACGTAGTATTTCAAAAAAAATCCTACGATCACGCAAGATCTATCTAGGAGATGCATAGCAACGAGCAGGGAGAGTGTGTCCACGTACCCTCATAGACCGAAAGCGGAAGCGTTTTATCAACGCGGTTGATGTAGTCGTACGTCTTCACGATCCGACCGATCCTAGCACCGAACGTATGGCACCTCCGTGTTCAGCACATGTTCAACTCAATGACATACCTCGAGCTCTTGATCCAGTTGAGGCCGAGGGAGAGTTCCATCAGCACGGTGTGGCGACGGTGACGATGAAGTTATCGGTGCAGGGCTTCGCCTAAGCACTACGACGATATGACCGGTGTGTGTATCTGTGGAGGGGGGCACCGCACACGGCTAAGAGAAATATTCTTGTGCCTTTCGGGTGCCCCCTGCCTCCATATATAAAGGAGGGAGAGGGAGAGGCAGCCAGCCCTAAGGGGGCGCGCCAAGGTGTGGAGTCCTACTAGGACTCCCTAGTCCTAGTAGGATTCCACCTCCCACACGGAGTAGGAAAGGGGGGAGGGAGAAGGAGAAGGAAAGGGGGGCCTTCTCCTAGTCCTAATTGGCCTCCTGCCTAAGGGGGGGGCGCAACAACTCCTTGTGGGCTAGTATGCTTCCCTCTTATGGCCCATAAGGCCCATAACTTCTCCCGGGGGGTTCCGGTAACCTCCTGGTACTCCAGAAAAATGCCTGAATCACTCGGAACCATTCCGATGTCCAAATGCAACCTTCCAATATATGAATCTTTACCTCTCGACCATTTCGAGACACCTCCTCATGTCCATGATCTCATACGGGACTCCAAACAAACTTTGGTACATCAAATCACATAACTCATAATACAAGCCGTCATCGAACGTTAAGCGTGCGGACCCTACAGGTTCGAGAACTATGTAGACATGACCGAGACACATCTCCGATCAATAACCAATAGCGGAACCTAGATGCTCATATTGGCTCCTACATATTCTACGAAGATCTTTATCGGTCAAACCGCATAACAACATACGTTGTTCCCTTTGTCATCGGTATGTTACTTGCCCGAGATTCGATCGTCGGTATCATCATACCTAGTTAAATCTCGTTACCGGCAAGTCTCTTTACTCGTTCCATAATGCATCATCCCGCAACTAACTCATTAGTCACATTGCTTGCAAGGCTTATAGTGATGTGCATTACCGAGAGGGCCTAGAGATACCTCTCCGATACACGGAGTGACAAATCCTAATCTTGATTCATGCCAACCCAACAAGCACCTTCGGAGACACCTATAGAGAATCTTTATAGTCACCCAGTTACATTGTGACGTTTGATAGCACACAAGGTGTTCCTCTGGTACTCGGGAGTTGCATAATATCATAGTCAGAGGAACATGTATAAGTCATGAAGAAAGCAATGGCAATAAAACTTAACGATCATTATGCCAAGCTAACAGATGGGTCTTGTCCATCACATCATTCTCCTAATGATGTAATCCCGTTCATCAAATGACAACACATGTCTATGGCTAGGAAACTTAGCCATCTTTGATTAACGAGCTAGTCAAGTAGAGGCATACTAGGGACACTCTGTTTGTCTATGTATTCACACATGCACTAAGTTTCCGGTTAATACAATTCTAGCATGAATAATAAACATTTATCATGATATAAGGAAATATAAATAACAACTTTATTATTGCCTCTAGGGCATATTTCCTTCAGTCTCCCACTTGCACTAGAGTCAATAATCTAGTTCATATCGCCATGTGATTTAACACCAATAGTTCACATTGTCATGTGATTTAACACTCTATAGTTCACATCACCATGTGACCAATACCCAAAGGGTTTACTAGAGTCAATAATCTAGTTCACGTCGCCATGTGATTAACACCCAAAGAGTACTAGGGTGTGATCATGTTTTGCTTGTGAGAGAGGTTTAGTCAATGGGTCTGCCACATTCAGATCCGTATGTATTTTGCGAATTTCTATGTCTACAATGCTCTGCACGGAGCTACTATAGCTAAATACTCCCACTTTCAATATGTATCCAGATCGAGACTCGGAGTCGTCCAGATCGGTGTCAAAGCTTGCATCGACGTAACTCTTCACGACGAACTATTTATCACCTCCATAACCGAGAAATATTTCCTTAGTCCTCTAAGGATAATTTTGACCAATGTCTAGTGATCTACTCCTAGATCACTATTGTACTCCCTTGCCAAACTCAGGGCAGGGTATCCAATAGGTCTGATACACAACATGGCATACTTTATAGAACCTATGGCTGTGGCATAGGGAATGACTTTCATTCTCTCTCTATCTTCTATCGTGGTCTGGCTTTGAGTCTTACTCAACTTCACACCTTGCAACACAGGCAAGAACTCCTTCTTTGACTGTTCCACTTTGAATTACTTCAAAATCTTGTCAAGGTATGTAAGCAGCTTCACTAAGGTCTTTCTTTGAAAAACTCCTTTCAAATACTCCTTCATGCTTTCCAGAAAATTCTACATTATTTCCTATCAACGATATGTCATTCACATATAGTTATCAGAAACTTTGTAGTGCTCCCGCTCAATTTTTGTAAATACAGGCTTCACCGCAAGTCTGTATAGAACTATATGCTTTGATCAACTCACCAAAGGGTATATTCCAACTCCGAGATGCTTGCACCAGTCCATAGATGGATCGCTGGAGCTTTGCACACTTCACCTTTAGGATTGACAAAACCTTCTGGTTGCATCATATACAACTCTTCTTTAAGAAATCCATTAAGGAATGCAGGTTTGACATCCATTAATTTGCCAGAGTTCATAAAATGCGGCAATTGCTAACATGATTCGGACAGACTTAAGCATTGATACGAGTGAGAAAATCTCATCGTAGTCAACACCTTGAACTTGTTGGAATTTTTTCCAACAATTCGACCTTTGTAGATAGTATCACTACCATCAACGTTCGTCTTCTTCTTGAAGATCCATTTATTCTTAATGGCTTGCCGATCATCGGGCAAGTTCACCAAACTCCACACTTTGTTCTCATACATGGATCCTATCTCAGATTTCATGGCCTCAAGCCATTTCGCGGAATCTGGGCTCAACATCGCTTCCTCATAGTTTGTTGGTTCATCATGGTCTAGTAACATGACTTCCAGAAGAGGATTACCGTACCACTCTGGTGCGGATTTTACTCTGGTTGACCTACAAGGTTCAGTAGTAACTTGATCTAAAGTTTCATGATCATCATCATCAGCTTCCTCACTAATTGGTGTAGGAATCACTGGAACTGATTACTGTCATGAACTACTTTCCAATTTGGGAGCAGGTACAATTACCTCATCAAGTTCTACTTTCCTCCCACTCACTTCTTTCGAGAGGAAGTCCTTCTCTAGAAAGTATCCATTTTAGCAATGAATATCTTGCCTTCGGATCTGTGATAGAAGCTGTACCCACGCATTTCTCCGATTTGGGTTTGAGCTTATCAGGTTGAAACTTTTTCACATAAGCATCGCCGCCCCAAACTTTAAGAAACGACAGCTTATGTTTCTTGCCAAACCACAGTTCATATGGTGTCGTTGAAGGAAATATGCCCTAGAGGCAATAACAAAGTTGTTATTTATATTTCCTTATATCATGATAAATGTTTATTATTCATGCTAGAATTGTATTAACCAGAAACTTAGTACATGTGTGAATACATAGACAAACAGAGCGTCGCTAGTATGCCTCTACTTGACTAGCTCGTTGAATCAAAGAGGTTAAGTTTCCTAGACATAGACATGAGTTTCCTAGAATTTGATTGTTTAGTATATTGCTATTGCTTTCTTGATGACTTATACATGTTCCTATGACTATGAGATTATGCAACTCCCGAATACCGGAGGAACACTTTGTGTGCTACCAAACGTCACAACGTAACTAGGTGATTATAAAGGTGATCTACAGGTGTCTCCAATGGTACTTGTTGAGTTGGCATAGATCAAGATTAGGACTTGTCACTCTGATTGCCGGAGAGGTATCTCTGAGCCCTCTCGGTAATGCACATCACTATAAGCCTTGCAAGCAATGTAACTAATGAGTTAATTGCGGGATGATGTATTACAGAACAAGTAAAGAGACTTGCCAGTAACGGGATTGAACTAGGTATTGAGATACCGACGATCGAATCTCGGGCAAGTAACATACCAATGACAAAGGGAACAGCGTATGTTGTTATGCAGTTTGACCGATAAAGATCTTCGTAGAATATGTAGGAACCAATATGAGCATCCAGGTTCCGCTATTGGTTACTGACCGGAGACATCTCTTGGTCATGTCTGCATAGTTCTCGAACCCGTAGGGTCCGCACGCTTAATGTTCGGTGACTATTGGTAATATGAGAGTATTTGTTTTGATGTACCGAAGGTAGTTCGGAGTCCCGGATATGATCTTGGACATGACGAGGAGTCTCTAAATGGTCGAGACATAAAGATCGATATATTGGAAGCCTATATTTGGACATCAGAATGGTTCCGGGTGAAATCGGGATTTTACCGGAGTACCAGGAGGTTACCGGAACCCCCGGTAATTGTATGGGCCTTATTGGGCCATAGTGGAGAGAGAGAGGAGACCAGGGCAGGTCGCCCCTCTCCCTCTGGTCCGAATTGGACTAGGAGGGGGGAGGCGCCCCCCTTTCCTTCCTCCCTCTCTCCCCCTTCCTTCTCTCCTAGTCCAACTAGGGAAGGGGGAATCCTACTCCTGGTGGGAGTAGGACTCCTCCAGGGCACGCCATAGGAGGGTTGGCCCTCCCCCCTCCTCCACTCCTTTTTATACGGGGGAGGGGGGCACCCCATGGACACACAATTTGATCATTGATCTTTTAGCCGTGTGCGGTGCCCCCCTCCACCATAATCCACCTCGGTCATATCGTAGCGGTGCTTAGGTGAAGCCCTGCGTCGGTAGCTTCATCAACACCGTCGTCACGCCGTCGTGCTGACGGAACTCTCCCTCGAAGCTCTACTGGATCGTGAGTTCGTGGGATGTCACCGAGCTGAATATGTGCAGATCGCGGAGGTGCCGTACGTTCGGTACTAGGATCGGTCGATCATGAAGACGTACGACTACATCAACCGCATTGTCATAACGCTTCCGCTTATGGTCTATGAGGATACGTGGACGACACTCTCCCCTCTCGTTGCTATGCATCACCATGATCTTGTGTGTGCATAGGAATTTTTTTGAAATTACTACGTTCCCCAACAGTGGCATCCGAGCCAGGTTTATGCGTAGATGTTATATGCACGAGTAGAACACAAGTGAGTTATGGGCGATAAAAGTCATACTGTCATACTTTGATTCAGAGGTATTGTTGGATGAAGTGGCCCGGACCGATATTACGCGTACGCTTACACGAGACTGGTTCTACCGACGTGCTTCGCACACAGGTGGCTGGCGGGTGTCAGTTTCTCCAACTTTAGTTGAGTCGAGTGTGGCTATGCCCGGTCCTTGTGAAGGTTAAAACAACACATACTAGATGAAATATCCTTGTGGGTTTGGTGCATAGGTAAGAACGGTTCTTGCTCAGCCCGTAGCAGCCACGTAAAACTTGCAACAACAAAGTAGAGGATATCTAACTTGTTTTTTCAGGGCTGTTGTGATGTGATATGGTCAAGACATGATGCTAAATTTTATTGTATGAGATGATCATGTTTTGTAACAGAGTTATCGACAACTGGTAGGAGCCATATGGTTGTCGCTTTATTGTATGAAATGCAATCGCTATGTAATTGCTTTACTTTATCACTAAGTGGTAGCGATAGTCGTAGAAGCAATAGTTGGCGAGATGACAACGATGCTACGATGGAGATCAAGGTGTCGCACCGGTGATGATGGTGATCATGACGGTGCTTTGGAGATGGAGATCAAAGGCACAAGAAGATGATGGCCATATCATATCACTTATATTGATTGCATGTGATGTTTATCTTTTATGCATCTTATTTTGCTTAGATCGACGATAGCATTATAAGATGATATCTCACTAAATTTCAAGGTATAAGTGTTCTCCCTGAGTATGCACCATTGCGAAAGTTCATCGTGTCGAGACACCACGTGATGATCGAGTGTGATAAGCTCTACGTTCACATACAACAGGTGCAAGCCAGTTTTGCCCACGCAGAATACTCGGGTTAAACTTGACGAGCCTAGCATATGCAAATATGGCCTCGGAACACTGAGACCGAAAGGTCGAGCGTGAATCATTTAGTAGATATGATCAACATAGTGATGTTCACCATTGAAAACTACTCCATGTCACGGATGATCGGACATGGTTTAGTTGATGTGGATCACGTGATCACTTAGATCATTAGAGGGATGTCTATCTAAGTGGGAGTTCTTAACTAATATGATTAATTGAACTTTAATTTATCATGGACTTAGTACCTGATAGTATTTTGCATGTCTATGTTGTTGTAGATAGATGGCTCGTGTTGTTGTTCCGTTGAATTTTAATGTGTTCCTTGAGAAAGCAAAGTTGAAAGATGATGGCAGCAATTACACGGACTGGGTCCGTAACTTGAGGATTATCCTCATTGCTGCACAGAAGAATTACATCCTGGAAGCACCACTAGGTGTACCACTACGCCGCAATCGCAGACATTGTGAATGACCGGCAATCGGCGTGTTGATGACTACTCGATAGTTCAGTGTGCCATGCTTTACGGCTTAGAACCGGGACTTCAACGACGTTTTGAACGTCATGGAGCATATGAGATGTTCCAGGAGTTGAAGTTAATATTTCAAGCAAATGCCCTGATTGAGAGATATGAAGTCTCCAATAAGTTCTACAGCTGCAAAATGGAGGAGAATAGTTTTGTCAGTGAACATATACTCAGAATGTCTGGGGTACTACAATCACTTGATTCAATTGGGAGATAATCTTCCTGATGATAGTGTCATTGACATTCAATCACTGCCAACAAGCTATAAGAGCTTCGTGATGAACTATAATATGCAAGGGATGGATAAGACAATTCCCGAGTTCTTCGTGATGCTAAAGGCTGCGGGGGTAGAAATCAAGAAGGAGCATCAAGTGTTGATGGTCAACAAGGGTAAAGGGAAGAAGGGGAACTTCAAGAAGAGCGGCAAGCAAGTTGCTGCTCAAGTGAAGAAGCCCAAGACTGGACCTAAGCCTGAGACTGAGTGCTTCTACTGCAAAGGGACTGGTCACTGGAAGCGGAACTACCCCAAGTATTTTGTGGATAAGAAGGATGGCAAGGTGAACAAAGGTATATGTGATATACATGTTATTGATGTGTACCTTACAAATGCTCGCAGTAGCACATGGGCATTTGATACTGGTTCTGTTGCTAATATTTGCAACTCGAAACAGGGACTACGGATTAAGCAAAGATTGGCTAAGGACGAGGTGACGATGCGCGTGGGAAATGGTTCCAAAGTCGATGTGATCGCGGTCGGCACGCTACCTCTACATTTACCTTCGGGATTAGTCTTGGACTTGAATAATTGTTATTTGGTGCTAGCGTTGAGCATGAACATTATATCTGGATCTTGTTTGATGCGAGACGGTTATTCATTTAAATCTGAGAATAATGGTTGTTCTATTTATATGAGTAATATCTTTTATGGTCATGCACCCTTGAAGAGTGGTCTATTTTTGATGAATCTTGATAGTAGTGATACACATATTCATAATATTGAAGCCAAAAGATGCAGAGTTGATAATCATGGTGCAACTTATTTGTGGCACTGCCGTTTAGGTCATATTGGTGTAAAGCGCATTAGGAAACTCCATTCTCATGGACTTTTGGAATCACTTGATTATGAATCGCTTGGTACTTGCGAACCATGCCTCATGGGCAAGATGACTAAAACGCCGTTCTCCGGAACAATGGAGCGAGCAACAGATTTGTTGGAAATCATACATATTGATGTATGTGGTCCAATGAATGTTGAGGCTCGTGGCAGGTATCATTATTTTCTCACCTTCACAGATGATTTGAGCAGATATGGGTATATCTACTTGATGAAACATAAGTCTGAAACATTTGAAAAGTTCAAAGAATTTCATAGTGAAGTGGAAAATCATTGTAACAAGAAAATAAAGTTTCTACGATCCGATCGTGGACGAGAATATTTGAGTAACTAATTTGTTCTTCATTTGAAACAATGCGGAACAGCTTCACAACTCACGCCACCCGGAACACCACAGCGTAATGGTGTGTCCGAACTGTCGGCGTTCTGGGAACGGGGGTCCCCAGACTTGCCTGCCTGCGGCCTGCGGCGTGGCTCAAGGGGTGGCCCATCAAGGCCCATCTTCATCAGCACAAGCTCAAGACCCTCGCGAGGGGCCAAGCCTCGTGGGGCGGACGACAAGGAGCTTCCTCAGGCACGGCCTCGTCAGGTTTGCTCGCGAGGAGGCGGAGAGATCAATGCGGGGTACCTCACGAGGTGCCCATGATGCAAGCCATGACGACCAAGGGCGTCAAGCGGGCGCCAGCCCGCGCAGTGTCCTCCTTTCCTCTTTGGTGCAAAGGGAGCAAGCGCAGGCAAGAGTATCAAGCAAAGGCATCCGTTTCGGTGCAACAAGACCAAGACCGTCGCAACGGCAGGAAGGAAGTCATTGTGGAGCCCAAGCCAAGGCCACCACGAGCCTTTGACAAAGCGAGGACCAACTTTAGTCGGGATAAGTGTACTAGATGTTCCCCTTCAAAATGGCCAATTGTTGGCGCCCTTCCCGCTCAATATTTGGGAAGAGGCCCAGGGCCTTTGCCTATAAATAGGACTAGCCACCCGCAAGGTAGAGGTATCCCGAGAGAGGATCCAGCATCTGGGATCAGCAGAGAGAGAGCGACTAAACTCCCCCTAGCAGTTCATCACACCAGCCAAGAACAGACCCTTGCGAGGCTGTTCTTCCTTGTATTGTTCATCATCATCAGCCCAAGAGGCAATCCACCACACCACAAACTAGAGTAGGGTATTACACCACAATGGTGGCTCGAACTAGTATAAACCCTGTGTCTCTTGTGTTGTTCCTTTCATAGCTTAGATCTTAGCGAGGCGGCGAGGCGCAGGCAGGTAGAGGGTGAAATCTCCACGCGCACCCTAGTGTTCGAACCTAGAGGGTCTGCCGGAACCCGAAATCTGACATTTGGCGCGCCAGGTAGGGGTGCGCCGAGATCCGCCTTCTGCTGCTTCGCGCCCGTCGCTTCATCATCACCATGTCCGGCGACCAGGCGGGCAACCCTGATCCGTGGGCGGCCTGGCCCGCCCCCGCAGAGCTGCTCGCCCCGGGCGACCCCATGCCCCAGGCAGCTCGCGGTCCACAGGGCGCTGCGGGCCGCGGGCGACGCGGACAGGATAGCTCTCACGCCACGGCAGCGCGGTCGGGCGGCGAGACCTCCAACCACGCCGCTGCCACGACGCCGTACACCCGACGGGAGCAGGCGAACTCAAGGGCCGCGCTCACGGTGGCCCGAGAGTTACTGCAATGCAGGCTGCTGGAGGGCGGCCGCGACGTGCTGCTGGAACGGGTGGCAGAGCTCCTGGGCTTCGCTGCATCGGGGGCTCACCCCTTCTGCACCCAACTCCCACCTCAGGTCCAGGGCGGCCCATGCGGAGGCTCCACGCACGCCCGCGCAGCTCCAAGCGGACTCCAAGGCCACCCCAACGCCAGCCAGGCCATCAGCACCAAGCCGGCAGCGGCGTTGCCTCCGCCTCCGGCCGGTGAAGAAGGACTCGCCACAGCCCACGGCCCAAGTGGGCCACCGCGCTACCATCCCCAGGTGGGCGCCTCAAGCAGAACCGCGTGGCACAAGGAGCACTACGGTGCAGCCTTCGGGATGGCGGCCCCAGAAGAGTACGTGCCCCACATGATGGACCAAGGGCACGCGCATGAGGACGAACAAGGCTCGCTCCTCGGCCCAAGCTGGGGGGACGAGGCACCAGAAGCTGAGCTCTTCCAGGAGCCCCGGGAAGGTCCCGTCGGCCACGCTGAAAGCAACGATTATCGGGTACCGCTAATTCCTCAGGAGCAGGTATACGCTAACCATGGATCGCAGGAGGTGCAGGTCGCCGCAGCAGGCGGCCGCCCCACTCCTGCAGTTTCCTACCCCTCAGGAGGAGGGTGCCGGGGGCTGCAGGAGAGGGGCCGAGATCCGGCATCACCACCGCGGCGTTCGGAGCAAGGCGTCCTCAGGAAATAGGCCCTCTGCTGGGGAGGTGCCTCAGGGCCTGCCCCTGGCGGAGGACCCGTGGCCGTCGCGGGAACCGCTAGCGACCGCTCTACCCCATCGGTGGCGTCCTGGTTTCCGGTAGTCGTCGGTGGCACTAGAGTGTGGCGCAAGGCGGGGCCCTTGTCTGGCGATATGATGCAAGGCCGGTACCTGTGAAGAAGGCCTAGTGCATGTGAAGCTCGCCGCCCCGTGACACTCTCACGTAATAATGAGTGGGGCTGTACACGCCCCGGAGTCTCCGTGGTGCCGGCCTAAGGCCCTGGGGCTCCCTCCCACGCCCAGTGGTAGCACTTAGCTCTGCGCTGGTGAGAAGACGTCCAAGACTAGACTAAGTGCCGGACGCGGCCTTTTTCTGCTTTTGTTGCTTTTCCCCTTGGCTGTCATTTTCTCCCATTGGATTTAAGTTGGATTTGAGCTCGAGATTTGCGTGTGTTCGGGGAAGGGGTGTTAGTCTCGTTCGAGCAATCTCTCGCGTTTTGGTTACCACATTGCCTCAGCTGCCTCCCCTCGTGAGCCCCTCGCGAGCCGGGTCAGGCCTAGCTTGCGTGCAGCCCAGACTGCCGTCGCCGCGCCCTCTCAGGAGGTTTTTATGACAGGTCCTATGGGCTCGATCAGGAGACACTCGGGACACCGCAGCCCTCCACAGGCTATCTCAGGGCCCACGCGGGTCGAAAGGTAAACTATCCAGCCAGCTCGTCGCAAAGCCAGCCACTTGGCGCAGGCGTACGGGAGATATTGCATCTACTAATACGCTGAATGCAAGTTTTTACACGAGGGGCTCCCCATCCCAAAATGCTCTTACAACCTTTAGGGCAAAGCCCGAACTCTATCCGTGCAGGGTAAGGAAGCAAGGACGGCACGCGGTCAGTCAGATAAATCCCCCAATGCATCCTCAGGGGCACCTCCTGAATCGTCGCTGGCATCGCTGGCCTCGCCATCGCTCTCTGTGTTGCCGTCAGCGGCGTCAGCGCCGTTCACCACGCCGCCTTCATCAGCAGCCACGACCACGCCGTCGTTATCAGAAGCGAAGGCCCTGACAAGGGCATCCACGTTGTCTTCTAACCGGTGCGCCTGTCGGCGTTCTGGGAACGGGGGTCCCCAGACTTGCCTGCCTGCGGCGTGGCTCAAAGGGGAGCCCGACACGGCCCATCTTCATCAACACAAGCTCAAGGCCCTCGCGAGGGCCCAAGCCTCGCGAGGCGGACAACAGGGAGCTTCCTCAGGCACGGCCTCATCAGGCTGGCTCACGAGGAGGCGGAGAGATCAAGGCGGGGTACCTCACGAGGTACCCATGACGCAAGCCATGACGACCAAGGGCGCCAGGCAGGGCGCCAGCGCCGCAGTGTCCTCCTTTCCTCTTTGGTGCAAAGGAGCAAGCGCAGCGAGAGCATCAAGCAAAGGCGCCCTTTCGTGCAACAAGACCAAGACCAGCCCAACGGCAGGAAGGGAGTCATTGTGGAGCCCAAGCCGCATCACCACCGAGCCTTTGACAAAGCGAGGACCAACTTTAGTCAGGATAAGTGTACCAGATGTTCCCTTCAAATGGCCAATTGTTGGCGCCCTTCCGCTCAATATTTGGGAAGAGGCCCAGGGCCTCTGCCTATATAAGTAGAGCTAGCCACCATAGTAGAGGCATCTGATCAGTAGCTGGATGCACCTTGGACAGAGAGAGAGAGAGAGAGAGAGAGAGAGAGAGAGAGAGAGAGAGAGAAGGCGACTGAACTCCTCCAAGCAGTTAATTGCCCCGGCCAAGAACAGAACCTCGCGAGGCTGTTCTTCCCTGTATTGTTCCTCACCATCAGCCCAAGAGGCAATCCACCACACCACAAACTAGAGTAGGGTATTACACCACAAGGGTGGCCCGAACTAGTATAAACCTCGTGTCTGTTGTGTTGTTCCTTTCGTAGTTTAGATCCTAGCGAGGCGGTGGGGTGCAGGTAAGTAGAGGGCGAGATCTCCGCGCGCACCCCAGTGTTCGAACCTCAAGGGTCTGCCGGAACCCGAAAACCGACATTTGGCGTGCCAGGTAGGGGTGCGCCGGAGTTCCCCTTCCGCCACCGCCGCGACCCGCCTCGCGATGAGCAGCGCGCCGCCCGCTCCGGCCGCCAGGGGCTCCGAGCCTCGCCCCGCCTTGCAACGGTGCGGTGGGCGGACAAGTTCAAGCGACGACGCGCCAAGGCTACAACGGCGCGACCGATCCGATGGTCTTCCTGGCTGGCGTGACGAGGAGGCCGTGCGCCGGTGTCAAACCGCGGATCTCGGTAGGGGGTCCCGAATCTGTGCGTCTAGGCGGATGGTAACGAGGAGACAAGGGACACGATGTTTACCAGGTTCGGGCCTCCCGATGGAGGTAAAACCCTACGCCCTGCTTGATTGATATTGATATTATGGATGTTTACAAGAGTGGATCTACCACGAGATCAAGGAGGCTAAACCCTAGAAGCTAGCCTATGGTATGATTGTAAGGGTTGTTGTGATTATAGTCCTACGGACTAAAGCCATCCGGTTTATATAGACACCGGAGGGGGCTAGGGTTACATAGAGTCGGTTACAATGGTAGGAGATCTACATATCCGTAATCGCCAAGCTTGCCTTCCACGCTAAGGAAAGTCCCATCTAGACACGGGTGAAGTCTTCAATCTTGTATCTTCATAGTCTTGGAGTCCGGTCGATGATGATAGTTCGCCGATGATAGTCCGCCGATGATGGTAGTCCGCAATCCGGACACCCCTAACTGGGACTCCTCAAGAGCCCCTAACCAGGCTTCAATGACGATAAGTCCAGCATGCATGTAGTCTTCGACGCTGCAAGGCCGGGTTCTCCTTAAGTTCCATGTACCGCGAACAAAGTGCCCGGCTTCCTCATCAATGTTGTGCGTCTCGGCTTCCACGCCCAATAATGGCCTTCTTCCACGCGTCGTGCGAATGTGAGAAGCCAGGGTGTCTTTTATGTTTTACCCCCTAGTTGTGCGAACAATCTGCCTATAAGGGAGGCAAGAATCCAGATCCAAATCACCATCTTCCTCTCGCAAATACTCATCGGAGCGCTTTCGACCAAGAATCCATTCCATCATGGACCGTCAACGCGGCTCTTCTTCTCGCGCTCCCAGCCCTTTGCCAGGAGATTGGAGGAGATGCTCTGTTTCACACAACGAGCTGGTGAAGCTCCAAATGGGGGAATATCTCCCTCCGGCCTTCATGGTTCCGATTCGAGCCGGGCTTGCCACCTACAAAGGTGGGAAGCAAACAGAGGTTACCCCTAATCCCAACAAAGGGGAGCGGGTATGCTTCATCCCCTATCTGATAAGGGGGCTCGGATTTCTGTACATCCATTCCTCCGCGGGCTCCTCGGAGTTCTACTTGACTCCAGCTCCATCACCTCACGCCGCCTCAATCCTGCATATTGCGGGTTACGTAGCTCTTCTTGAGCTTTTCCTGGGCATCGAGCCCCACTTCGCTGTGGAAGAGGTTGTTTTGCCTTGTACCCCGCTCTCACGAGGGTCCATATATCAAGTGGGCGGCACCAAATATGGCGATTGCGGGACCGGATATCCATCCGAACCCCTAAGAAGGCGCTCAAGACTGGCCTTGAATGATTTTATATAGAAGACGCCCGCTGCGGACCTGTTCGGATCGGTCTCCGGAGTTCAGCAATGCTCCTCTCAAGAAACGCCTTAGTTGGCGCCCGCGAGCCCCGATGGAGGAAGACAAGAGCGCCCATTATCCGATGGGCGAATAAGGTTATCGCCCATGCCCGCTTGACCATGATTGGAGTCATGGCAACATGCATTACGCGTGGGGTGCAGCCACTACAATACAGGGGCCACCCCATGTGGGATTTCAACGGGAGGACGATGCCACCCGCCATGGCCGCATAAAGGGCGGAATCGGTCAAGATCTGGCGACGATCTTGTCCGCCTGTATAAGGGGAGAAGGAGGATTACCTTCGGACGAACCCGTTAAATGGGTTTTCCATGAACAATCCCCGGCCTTGGGTAAGTGAACACTCAGCGTGTCCAACCCGTGCCTTTCCAAACTGAAGTTTCTCACATTGTGTTCTTCTTCGACGCAGAACTACGCCGGACTGTGGAGGAATGTTGAGTCCAGCTCCGCAGCCCGAGGATCCAGAGAGATCCGGGATCCGCCTCCAAGAGGACCGGACATAAAGGTGGAGCTAATCGACGGGTGTTCCACCAGCTCAGCATGGACAATGCTTTAGTCGCCATCACGGCCGACTATCCCGGACTATATCCGCTCCCTGTGTGATTGCGGTCAAGCCTCGACACCGCTATTCCTTCCTTGCTTATTTCTAACTACCGTGATATGATGGCATCTGTGCAGGAGGCGCCCTAGGGCGAGAAGCCGAGCAGCGGTGGCTGACCAACAAGGGCCGCCTCGACCGGTAGGCGGAAGAGGAGCGCGCGGACTGAAATGTCGCGCAAAGGTGTAGCTCACAATTCATTATCTTGAGCAACGCTCCTAGGAAGCATCTGAGTGCTCATGACTTTATAGGAAAAAGCGTCCCACGGACTGCGGGCGTGGAAGTTGTCAATCCAACCTCTACCAGCCGGGCTCCCGACCTGCCGAGGGGGAGGCGGCGCAAGGCGCGAGCCGGACGTTCCTCCGACGGAGGATGCCTGAAAGACTGTCCGCCACCAAGTCCGAGGTGGAGAGTGCCTCAATCACAGCGCCACGACAAGATTGTGACGTGCTTCACCCCGAGGCGTTGAATGCCTTTAACACGGGGGATGCGCACCTTCGTGCCGCTCAAGATAGTTTTACCAGAGCCACGGAGAAGTATGTAAAAGACATACGGGTAAGAGAATTCAATAGTTGTATATGCCAGTAGCCCCCGAGACTTAAAGTAGTTATATTAACTGATTTAAGGATCATATGAAATGCAGGATCTTACCGAGAAGAATACCCGTCTGTCTCAGGAGTTGCAAGAGTGCAAGGCCCAACTGGAGGCCACATTTTCTGGCGCAGGAGGAAACGCAAGGACCTCTCCTGGTAACGCATTATTTTAGAAAGATAAGTAGCGCTTGGCCGCTATGCAAGTCTAAAAATGACATTGAGGTGCTGCCGGACAAGATCCGGACAGGCAAGAACTTCGCGCCAACTAAAGGCCGGCAAGAGGGTGTTGCATAAGGTGCAGCATGAAAGGAACAAGCCCAGGATGCCCATGCCCAGCTTGGAGAAGAGCTGAAAAGCGCCGGCCGAGCTGTCGGGCTCCGCTAAGGAGAATCAACGGCTTCGTCGCGGCATATGTAGTAGTGCTTGAGCGAACTCCTTTGAAAAGAAGAGTTGGCGAGGAAGTCAATTTGATAGAATATATCCGTAGGTATGCTCACAGGTCGCCTCACGGAGGAGATGCCCGTAATAACGGGTGATCAACTTCTCGAATTGTTACAACCGATCGAACGAGTTCGGCAGGCTATGAGTGGCGCTGTCCAGCGTTATGGCCAGCCTTCTCCATACCCGAGGGTCTTGGGGAGCTTATGGAGAAGCTGCAGGAGGCAGCGCTTCCATGTATGGAAGATTTCGCCTGCCGCAAGGTGCCGTGGAGGCCTGGGCCATGGTGAAGACGCAGACAAGAAGGCGGATCCCAACCACATGGTCAAGTCGGACTGTGGGGCCCGATGGGAAGGAGATCCTGTGAGTTTAGTATACGCCAAGTGGAGTTGGTCATGAAATTTTCCCAACAGGACTGTAAATGAGACAACCTGTTAGACGGATTGAGGAAGAATACAGTTAGTCGATTTGACAATGTATTATAAAATGACATACGAAATGCCTTCTAGCCGGATTGTAGATCGTTTGTCTTTGCCGACATTTTCGCTTCGACCTCGGGACCCTATTGTCCGGAGTGTGTCCGAATACCTTCTCGGTTATGAAACAACCGGGGCATGCATGGAGACCAGGCATAGGGGTCATCAGTGCTTTATTAGACAAGTGCCCAACTAGTTATGTTATATTACATGGTTAGTAAGAAACATCTTCCAGGGAGAATAGTTCCGTTAAGGGTTCCTTTCCGCTGGGGGTGGCATGCCCTAAAGTGCATGTCCGGACTGCGAAAAAAGCAGAAAAACATCTGGGGGCAGATAAATAAGTGGATAAAAATCATCTTTTAAGTCACCGACCGAATATTCCCTTAAGAACGCTTAGCTTTCGGCTTCACCCACCGAGGTACACATCCGCTGACCGGCAAGAATAATCGCAGAGGTGCTCCTTTACCTCCTAGCCGAACAATCGGGAACGTAGGGGTAAGCACAGGAGCCAGGCAACCCAACTTGGCCAAAACTTAAGTCATATCGATGCATATAATGGTGAATAAAAGGTACATGTGGAGGCTTGACATGTGCCGGGCATGAAGCCCAGATAAGTAAGCTTCGTAAAGAAGCCCCATGTATGATGAGTGCGGGTAGCACATCAATTGCGCGCGAACATTGCGCAGGTGAAGCCCTTTAAGGCTTGGATGAATAGGGTTGAGGAGAAAAAGATAAACAAAAGGCAGCTGAAGTAAAAAAAAAATTGGACGGGGGAAGGGGACGAACTCTTAGTCCGGGCGCTAGGCATAGAATCGCCGGAGGCGGGCTGCGCTCCATGGGTTCGCTCGAGTCGGTTATCCGATGCATTTCAGAGACGGTACGCCCGCGGTCAAGACTTGATCGATGATGAAGGGGCCTTCCCATTTGGGCTTGAGCTTGTCCTTTTTCTTGTCCGCAGCGAGAACCAGTTCGCAAACGTTGTAAGTCTGGCCCGCACTTCTCTGCTTTGATATCTTCGAGCCTGCTGTTGATAGAATGCGGAACGAGCCTTGGCGACGTCGCGCTCTTCCTCCAATGTGTCCAAGCTGTCCTGCCGATCCAACTCGGCTTCTCTTTCTTCGTACATGCGCACTCGAGGTGAGTCATGAATGATGTCGCAGGGCAAAACTGCTTCTGCGCCGTATACCATAAAAAATGGTGTGAATCCGGTGGTACGGTTAGGCGTTGTCCGCAGCCCCCAGAGTACGGAGTCGAGCTCCTCTACCCAGTGCGTGTCAGATTTCGTAAGGGACCGCACTAGTCTGGGTTTGATGCCGCTCATTATTAGACCATTTGCTCATTCCACTTGATCGTTGGTTTGAGGATGATAGACTGAAGCGTAATTGAGCTTGATGCCCATATTTTTGCACCATGATTTAACCTCATCGGCGGTGAAGTTCGTGCCGTTATCGGTGATGATGCTGTGGGGGACACCATAACGGTGTACTACCCCGGATATAAAGTCTATCACTGGTCCGGACTCGCCGTTTTAAGCGGCTTGGCCTCTATCCATTTGGTGAATTTATCCACCATGACCAATAGGTACCTTTGCTTGTGGGTTCCCCCTTTAAGTGGTCCAACCATGTCAAGCCCCTGCACCGCGAACGCCCGGTAATGGGTATAGTTTTGAGGGCGGTGGGTGGCATATGGCTCGATTAGCAAAGAGTTGACAACCGACGATCTTTGGACTAGGTCCTGTGCATCCGCTTTCGGGCCGTCGGCCGATAAAATCCTGCACGGAATGCCTTTCCTACAAGGGCCCGAGCTGCGGCGTGGTGTCCGCCTAGTCCGCATGAATTTCAGCCGGGAGGTTCCGCCCTTCCTCTTCGGAGATACACCTTTGAAGGACTCGGTTGTGCTTTTCTTATAAAGTTCTCCCTCATAGACCTTGTAGGCTTTAGATCGCGGACAATGCTGCGGGCCTCATTTTGGTCTTGGGAAGCTCCTGCCTAAGCAAGTAGGCGAGAATGGTTCTGTCCACGGGCAATTACTGCCATTATGTCGCGGGCGGATGGTGTTATGTCATCGGCTGAAACGCCGTTGGCGCGGCTTGTTCCGGTTTGTTAGTTCGGACTCCTCTTCCCATAATACGGATGGCTTGAAGAGCTGTTCCAGGAAGATATTAGGAGGACAGCGTCGCGTTTACGCCAATGCGTGCAATCGTCGGCCGCTTGGTTATTATCCGGGTGACGGATGGAATTCAAGTCCTTGAACCGGGCTGACATTTTGAGGACAGCGTTGCGATATGCTGCCATTTTCGGATCTTTGGCGTCAAAGTCTCCGCTTATTTGGGATATTGCGAGGTTTGAATCGCGCACCTCTAGGCGTTGAATGCCCATGGAGATTGCCATCCGGAGACCATGTAAAAGGGCCTCAGATTCGCCGCGTTGTTGGAGTCCGTGTACATTATCTCGGCACGATTGATGTGTCCCGGTCGGGACGCGTCAAGACGACGCCCGCCCCCAATCCGCTAACATTTTGAGCCGTCGGCGCATAATCCAATTAGAGTATGCGCCGTATTCTTTAGGGAGTTCGGCTTCGGTCCATTCGGCGACAAAGTCAGCCAATACTTGTGACTTTATAGCTCGCCGAGGTTTGTAAGATATATCAAATGGTAAGAGCTCAATGGCCCATTTTGCAATCCTGCCCGTCGCATCACGGTTGTTTATAATGTCGTTAAGTGGTACTTCAGAGGCCACTGTTATCGAACACTCTTGAAAGTAGTGTCGGAGCTTCCGGGATGCCATGAACACCGCGTATGCTATCTTCTGATAGTGCGGGTAACGGGACTTGCAGGGGGTTAACACAGTAGATACGTAGTATACTGGTTTTTGAAGAGGGAATTTATGCCCTACATTTTCTCGTTCGACGACGAGTACCGCGCTTACAACATGATGTGTAGCTGCGATGTATAACAACATTGGTTCGCCCAGGTTGGGCGCAGCCAGGACCGGATTTGTTGCCAATATGGCCTTTATTTCTTCGAGTCCGGCGGTGGCAGCATCCGTCCACTGGTGTTCGTGCGCCTAAGGAGGCGATAGAGGGGTAATGCCTTTTCTCCTAGACGGGAGATGAAGCGGCTTAGGGCCGCCATGCATCCAGTCAATTTTTTTATTTGCTTGAGGTCTTTTGGGATATCTAGCTGTGACAGAGCTCGGATCTTGGCTGGGTTTGCTTCAATTCCTCTACCGGATACGATGAAGCCCAACAGCTTTCCGGTGGTACACCAAAACGCATTTTTCCGGATTCAGCTTGATGTCGCTTTGCTCGAGGTTGTCGAATGTGAGCCTCAAGTCGCCTACTAGAGTTTCGACGCAGTTTAGTTTTGACGACTACGCCGCCTACGTATGCCTCTACCGTTTTGCCGATCTGGGTAGCCGACATGTACGAATCATGCGCTGATATGTTGCGCCGCGTTTTTGAGTCCGAAGGGCATCGTGTTGAAGCGAATGGTCCATATGGAGTAATGAATGCAGTTGCGGCTTGATCCGCTTCTGCCATCTTGATTTGATGATAGCCGGAGTATGCGTCTAGGAAGCACAATGAATCGTGCCCTGCAGTGGCATCGATGATTTGGTCGATGCGGGGGAGAGGGAAGGGATCCTTTGGGCAGGCTTTATTTAGGTCTTTGAAATCGACACATAGGCGCCAGGATTTATCCTTCTTTGGTAACATTACCAGATTTGCTAGCCAATCCGGATGTTTGATGTCTCTGATGAATCCGGCTTCCAATAGTTTGGCTAGCTCCTCTCCCATTGCCTGTCTTTTGGGTTCGGAAAATTGTCGAAGAGCCTGTTTGACTGGCTTGAATCCTTTTAGAATATTTAGGCTGTGCTCGGCCAGCTGACGTGGGATGCCTGGCATGTCTGAAGGGTGCCAGGCGAAGATGTCCCATTTTCTTGTAGAAATTCTCGAAAGCGGCGTCTACATCAGGGTTTAATTGTGCCCGATGGAGGCCGTCTTTTGTGGTCCGCTGGGTGGACTTGGAATTTGACTATTTCATCTACTGGTTTAAAAGAGGTGGATTTGGATCTTTTATCAAGTATCACATCGTCCCTGTTCACCGTGGGAGCGATCGCGGTGAGTTCCTCGGCTGCTAGGGCTTCGGATAGTGCCTCGAGGGCTAGTGCGGCTGTCTTATTTTCGCGCCGGAGTGCTATGTTCGTCACTAGCGAGAGTGATGATTCCGTTGGGACCGGCATTTTAAGCTTCATGTACCCATAATGGGGTATAGCTTGAAAAATTGTGAATGCCTCTCGTCCTAATAAAGCATGATATCCGCTGCTGAACGGAGCCACTTGAAATGTGACCTCCTCGGACCTGTAATTGTCCGTGAGCGAACACTACGCCCGGCGTGATTTTTCCTGTGCAGCATGCTTCCGGCCGGGATTATTCCTCTAAAGGTTGTGCTGCTTCGCTCAATGCGGTTCCAGTCTAATTCCATTTTTGGAGGGTTTCCTCATAGATGAGGTTTAGTCCGCTGCCGCCATCCATGAGTACCTTAGTAAGACGAAACCGCGTCTACTATCGGGCCGAGGACCAATGCGGCTGGTGCCCGGCAGTTCGAATTTAGGTTCGCCACCGCATTGAAGGTAATAGCCGTGTTACCCATGGATTTATTGTTGCTACTTGGTAGACTTCGCAAGGTTATGGAGTTGTCGTTTTCGCATGTTATTTGATGCGAAAGTCTCAAGACTCGTTAACACCGTGATCGGTGTTCTTTGGGCTGGGATTTTGAAGCTAGAAGCTCTTCGCCACTTTTGGCCACCGCCGTAGTATCCAACATGCTCAAGGCTATGAGTTGGAGTGGCGCCCTCGTGCTATGAATTTTGCAGGTCCGTTTAGCCAGCCCTCCAAGACGGTTCCGTACACTTTAGGGGTTTTGGTTTTTAGTATTCAACCTGTGTGCTTGATGATGACGCACCTTTGGTTCCGGACTAGGGATGTATTCGGGGCGGATTATCCCAAAATTTACTTTGGTTTTCCAGGCGCTCTCCATCGCACAAAGATTTTTGTGCGATGGTCACCAAGTCATCAAAGCGTGTAATTTCGCGACGACTTATGGCGCTTAGGATTCCCTTGTCCGTGCAATTATTGCGAGAAGACCGAGATTGCGCTTTCCTCTCGGCAATCCTTTATCCTGTCCATAACTGGGAGGAATCGCCCGAAGAGTGATGTCTTGTCTCGGCGGGCTCTTGCCGAATTAGAGTTAGATCGCAGATGTCCGGGCGGGTGGGTGGAACAAAGTCCGGAAGCCTACCGATCTCAAGGCTCGAAGGCCGAGAAGTTTCCAATTTTGGAAGCTTGGATTTCGGACGTTGTCCAACGAGTCCGGGTCCGATGTCCGACTTTAAGTTCAGTGTTTGATCGAGGCCCGCCCTCCGCTGAATCCGCATGGGGGTTCGGGATCCGGACATGACTAGTTTTCAATACAGAGAAGCGTCGCCGATTGCTCCTCTACCACGCAACGTGGTGGGTGACCGGGAGAGTTAATCTCTCTCAGATCGGTTTTAAGCCCAATCTGATCGTAGTCTGTAGCGACTCCCATGGCGGCGATGCGATCCAAGAGCTCGTTTACGGATGAGAGCTCTATTGGACCCAGCCGCTCGGCGAATTCCGAGCTGACATGAAGATTGCTTTTGATGACTTGGGAGGTCATTGTCGAGCGATGGCGGACAGCGGTCATGAGAAAACCACCTAGCGGATAGATTGGCCGGCCAAGGCCTTTGGCGAAAATATCGTCCTTGAAGACGGAGGAGGCATCCTTCCTATCGGTGGCGCACGAGAGGAACTCTCAATGAAAGCACCAATGTCGGTGTCAAAACCGCGGATCTCGGTAGGGGGTCCCGAACTGTGCGTCTAGGCGGATGATAACAGGAGATAAGGGACACGATGTTTGCCTGTGTTGGGCCCTCTTGATGGAGGTAAAACCCTACGCCTTGCTTGATTGATATTGATATTGTGGATGTTTACAAGAGTGGATCTACCACGAGATCAAGGAGGCTAAACCCTAGAAGCTAGCCTATGGTATGATTGTAAGGGTTGTTGTGATTGTAGTCCCACGGACTAAAGCCATCCGGTTTATATAGACACGGAGGGGGCTAGGGTTACATAGAGTCGGTTACAATGGTAGGAGATCTACATATCCAGTATCGCCAAGCTTGCCTTCCACGCCAAGGAAAGTCCCATCCGGACACGGGGTGAAGTCTTCAATCTTGTATATTCATAGTCTTGGAGTCCGGTCGATGATGATAGTTCGGCCGATGATAGTCCGGCCGATGATGGTAGTCCGGCAATCCGGACACCCCCTAATCCGGGACTCCCTCACCGTCCTCGAGGCTGGGGGTGACGACAGGGTCATGGCCAACTGGCTTCCCATGGCCCTCACCGGCGCTCCGCGCGTGTGGCTGCTCCACCTTCCGGCGGCCTCCGTGGCCTCTTGGGAAGAGCTCCGCGGCCTCTTCCTCACCCACCACGCTGCGTCAGCGCCCCCAGTCGTCGCGGCCCTCCTGGGCGGCTCACAGGCGCCGCCCTCAAGTCACCACGTCAAGCCGTTCGTCCGTCGGATTGGCACCGCCTCCACGCGGCAGGGTGCCCCCCGGACCGGTCGGCGCCCAAGGCCAGTCTGACCTTCAGCTCGGAGGACCACCCCTCCAACTCAGCCTGCTCGGGTGCGCTCCCCATGCTGTGCACCCCCACCATCTGCCAGGTGGCCATCACCAGGACTCTCATCGACGGCGGCGCGGGCCTCAACGTGCTCTCAGTTGAGGCCTTCAACCTCCTCTGTATACCCCAGGAGCGGCTGCAGCCCAGCCGGCCTTTCTCGGGCGTTGGGGGCGGATCATCCGGCTCCTTGGGACAGATCCAGCTCCCGGTAACTTTCGGCACCTACGACAACTTCCACACGGAGCTGGTCGACTTCGACATCGCCCCCATCGGCCTCCCCTACAACGCCATCCTCGGCTAACCAGCACTGGCCCAGTTCATGGCCGCGACTCACCCGGCGTACAATCTCATGAAGATGCCCGGGAGCAACGGTGTCCTCACCGTGCCCGGGGATACCGGAGATGCGCTGTGAGTGCTCAAGGTCGCCTTCAAGACGGCGGCGCCAGTGTAGCCCGCCGACGCGGGGACCCCTGAGCCCAAGGGGGCTGCACCAACCAAGAAGAAACAGTTGTTCACCCAAGACAAGGTAGAGACCAAGCAAATACCTGTCGATAAGGACGGGTCCAGTGACGCCACTTTCACCATAGGCGCCAACCTCGAGCCCGAGCAGGAGGAGGCCCTGGTCAAGTTCCTGCGTGCAAACAAGAAGGTATTCGCCTGGGAGCCTGATCAGTTGGTGGGGATCCCTAGGGGCGTAATCGAGCATCACCTCCACGTGTGCCCCAACGTACGCCCCGTAAAGAAGAGAGCGAGGCGGCAGTCCACTGAAAAGCAAGCCTTCATCGTCCAGGAGACCCGCAAGCTAGAAGCCGCTGGGGTCATTCGCGAGGTCCGATATCTGGATTGGTTGGCCAACCCTGCTCGTTGTACCAAAGAAGGGAGGGAAGGAGCGCATGTGTCGACTTCACCAACCTCAACAAGGCATGCCCGCAAGATCCGCTTCCGCCTCCTTGCATCGACCGGATCGTCGATTCCACCACCGAAAAGCGACTGTTATGCTTCTTGGATGCCTTCTATGGTTATCACCAGATCAAGATGGCGGTAGAAGACGGGAAAGACGGCTTTCCGACCCGTGTGGGTGTATTGCTACACGTGCATGCCGCTCGGGCTGCGAACGCAGCGCGACCTTCCAGCCGGGCTGATGCACATCACCTTGGGTCCGCAGCTCGGGAAGAATGTTGAGGCTTACGCCGATGACATTGTGGTGAAGTCTCGGGAGGCCGAAACCTGATACAAGACCTGGAGGTAACCTTCATGAGCCTCGACGCAGTGAACCCACGGCTCAACCCGAGAAGTGTGTGTTTGAGTCCCCTCGGGCAAGCTCTTGGGCTTCTCAGATCCCATCGAGGCATCGAGGATAACCCAGAGAATGTCAAGGCGGTCGAGGACATGAGCCCGCCAAAGACCCTCGTGGAAATGCAAAGCTCATTTGGCGTGGCGCTTAGGGCGCTTCATCTCCAAGTTGGGGGAACGAGCGCTGCCTTTCTTCCAGCTAATGAAGAAGAAGGGACCTTTGAATGGATCAAGAGGCCGACAAGGCGCTTTCAAGATCTCAAGAGGTACTGACTAGCCCTCCGGTCATGGTGGCCCCACACCGCAGGAACCCCCGGTGCTCTACTCACCGCCACTCCCTACTCCGCCAACAAGAGCTCTAATGGCGGTTAGGGAAGAGCGTCAAACCAAAACCACAGCAGCAACCCAGGTCAAGGCGAAGCAGGAACAAGGAAGACCCACAGGAACCACTACCGCGGCTGAGAAGGATCAGCCGCCGCAGGGGAGCGCACCGGGGACGGAAGAGGTCCCTCCCCCAGACCACCAGCCTCTGGAGGCTCCATCACCTCAGGAGGCGCCACGGTCCCAGAGGGCGCCAACGGCACTGGCGCTCCAAACCTCGTTGAGCACCCAGTGTACTTCGTCAGCACGGTGTTGCAGGACGCAAGGGCGCAGTACCCCATGCCTCAAAAACTCCTCCTCGTGCTATTGGTGGCCTCGCGCAAGCTGCGGCACTATTTTCAGGGCCACCCCGTCAAGGTCGTCTCAGCATACCCCTTGGAAAGGGTACTCAGGAGCCCTAACTCAGCCGGAAGGGTCGCTGAGTGGAACATTGAACTGCAAGCGTTTCAGCTCCAATTCGGCACGACCAGAGTCATCAAGGGGGCCGCATTGGCGGATTTCGTGGAGAATGGACGGAGGCACCGGGCCTCAAGGCCGACGAGGATCGGTCCCTCTTCCCGGGAAGCGAAGCGCCAAAAGGCTGGGTCATGTACTTGATGGGGCGTTCTCCGACATGACATGGCGCTGGGCTGGGCGGTGCTCATATCTCCCACTCAGACAAGCTCTACTACGTGCAGCTCTATTTCCAAGAAGGTGAAAAGGTCTCCAACAACATTGCGGAGTATGAAGGTCTAATAAGCGGACTTGAAGGCCGCAGCTGCCCTAGGGGTGAAGCGCCTACCATTAAGGGCGATTAGCGGCTCCTCGTCAATTTCTCCAACAAGGTGTACGAGCCAAAAGATGAGCACATGGAAGCCTACCTCCATGGAGGTCCGCAGGATGGAGAAGCAGCCTGGGGTTGGAGTTGCGGCATGTGCCTCAAGGCACCAATCAGAGGCCGACGACATCGCCAAACGGGCATCCAGCGGTTACCTCAGAGCCCTGGCGTGTTCGAGGCGGCTCTTCAAGCCCGCTGCCATGCCAAGACTATCAAACATGGCGCAGCCTCGGAGGAGCTTCCCACCACCTGCCTCAGAGCCCCGGCTCAGGGCCCCGCCTCGGGCGTGCTCGCTCGGCGATGGAGCCTCAAGAGGGGTGCTGGATCACAGCGCTCCGGAGCTACTTAACGCAAGGGACCCTACCAGAGAAGGAGGAGGAAGCGGAGCGTGTGGCACGGCAAGCCACAGCGTACTGCATCAGGGATGGAGAGCTTTGTCGAAAGCGACCGAATGATGTGTCACTACGCTGCATCTCTAGGGAGCAAGGGAAAGAACTACTAGCGGATATACCTGGTGGAGACTGTGGGAATCACTCGCCTTCACGAACCCTCGTGGGCAAGGCATTCCAGAGCGGTTTCTATTGGCCTACTGCACTCAACGATGCCGTCGAACTAGTGAAGGCTTGTGAAGCCTGCCAGTTCCATGCCAAGCAGATCCATCAGCCAGCAGGAGGTCTGCAAACTATACCCCTCTCGTGGCCATTCGCAGTCTGGGGGCTGGATATCCTGGGCCCGTTTCCTCGGGCGCCAGGGGGCTATCGCTACCTCTACATCGCCGTGTACAAGTTCACAAAGTGGGCTGAGGTGGAAGCCGTCCGCACCATCCCCGCAGGTTCTGCGGTTAAGTTCGTCAAGGGCATCGTGAGCTGGTTCGGGGTGCCGAACAGCATCATCACCGACAACGGTTCGCAATTCACCAGTAACCTCTTCAAAACATACTGTGCTAACCTGGGAACGCAGATATGCTACGCCCCGGTGGTGCACCTCAAGCAACGCCGGCCGAAAGGGCAACGCAGAGGTCCCGAGGGCCTCAAAACCGTAACATTCAAGAAGAAACTGGAGGCATGTGGCGAGGTTGGTACGACGAAGCTTCAGTCCGGCTTTGTGGTCCATCTGCACGACCACGACTAAGCCAACCGGAGAGACCCCGTTCTTCTGGTCTATGGAGCAAGCGGTCCTCCTCACGAGGTCGACGTCGCTCACGCACGGTTCTGGCGCTCGACGAGGCGCAACAGATGCCATGCGGGGGACGGACCTCGTCTTGGGGAGGGCGTGCCGAGAAGTTGCGCGCGCGAGCGGCGAGGTACCAACAAGCACTGCTAAGATACCACTGCCGCAACATCCGCCCAGTAACCCTTGAGGTGGGGACCTCGTGCTCGAGCGGGTTCTCTCGTGGAGGGGCTGCATAAGCTCTCTCCCATGTGGGAGGGCCCATTCAAGGTTGTTCATGTTTCCGTGCCCGGCTCCAGGCGCTTGGAGACTCGGGAGGGGTGCCAGTCCCGAGTAAGCGTGGAACATCCAAAGACCTCCGGAGGTTTTACCCTGAAAAGGACCAGAGCCTGTGAAGAAGGCGAATGCCTGTGAAGCTATCTTTTTGGAAAAGGCCCAGAGCCTGTGAAGAAGGCGAATGCCTGTGAAGCGATCTTTTTGGAAAAGGCCCAGAGCCTGTGAAGAAGGCGAATGCCTGTGAAGCCATCTTTTTGGAAAAGGCCTAGAGCCTGTGAAGAGGGCCAATGCCCATGAAGCTTGCTCCCCCCAAGAAAGGCCCGGAGCCTGTGAAGAAGGCCAACGCCTGTGAAGCTCGCCGCCCGTGACACTCTCACGTAATAATGAGTTGGGGTTGTACGCCCGGAGTCTCAGTGAGCGCCCTGCCTCGTGTCCCGGGCTCCCTCCCACGCCCAGTGGCAGCACTTAGCTCCGCGCTGGTGAGAAGACGTCGAAGACTAGATTAGGTGCCGGACGCGGCTTTTTCATTTGCTTTCTGCAGTTGGCTTGTTCATTCACATTTGAAGTTTTATCGAAGTTGTTGTCGTTTTGATTTGTGGCTCTTCGACCTTTCGCCCTCCTACCTCGATTTCTCTCGCGCAAGGTCTCGTGAGGGGGCCAACTTGAGCGCCCCCGCGAGTGTTTTTCTGCCCTTATCGTTCCAGGTTTCCCTACCCGGGTCCACTACAGGAGCATCCCTCCAGTCCATGCCCCACGGGCACCGCGACACGAACACAGGACCTGGGTCGGTCGCCTCCACAGCTGAGGCCGGGAGCTACCTCTCCAGACTAACCTTCGCAGGACATGAAGCGTTCGACGAGGCCTCGGCCTCGGGAAACGAGGGCCACGGAAGGCGCCCCCGAGCTAAGTAATTTCTACGCGCAGGAGTGTAGCACAAAGGCATAATACCGAGATAGCAGAAACAGTACGATAATTAACAGAAATAGTCCAAGCACGCCCATGCGGGGCCCTACACTACTGTCTCTCTGCGCAGGAAAAGGAAAAAAGAACAAAACAGGCGCGGCTCACCTGACACCAACTCGCGGGAGAGACTCGGACTGCCTCCGGAGCTCAGGCGGACCCTCTCTCGCGCTTCACCGGGGCGAGACGGCGGGCGGACTCGCTACCTCCCTCCAGGCGGGCGCGGCGGCGCGGAGGCTGGTCGCGGCCACCGCTGGAGGAGCCGCTGCCCGAAGAAGAGTCGTCGAAGCTCGACGAGCCCCGAGCATCGCCAACCATGTGCGCGATGTCTTCTTCATCGTCGCTGGGGCTGGACCCGCGGCCGCGGTCGTCATTCTCAGGGCAGCACCCAGCGCGGTGACCATCCTCCCCGAACACCCTCACATAGAGGGTGGCATCGCCGTCGAACTTAAAGTGCAGGGTGCACCGCCGGCTCAGACACATGGGCAAACGTCTGCCCGGCTGGTCGGGCGGGGCCAGGCTGCAGAGACCTCCAACAAGCCCAGGAGGCTCGGCTGCAGCAACCATCCGCCTGAAGCCGAGGTCGCCCAGGGCACCAGCCTGAAGCTCACCTAGGAGGAAGCGAGGACTGACCACACAACAAACTCCGGCAGCACCTCTGCCGAGTGGAAGCCGGATTGAGGGGTCGCGCGTGGGCGTGGCGCGCGGCTGCCTGCCGCCCGCCATCGCAGCAGGAGATCACCTCCACGATCATGTAGGAGCCACCATGGGAGCCACGGGTGTTTGCAGGACGGCCTCGACTGTGCTTGGCGGGGAGAGTCAGCTCCACTGGCGAGCCTTCCCCTTCTCCGCGGCCGAGAACCTCTTCGGTGGAGCCATGGAGAAGAAAAAGAAGCAAGAGGAGATGGACTAGAAGAGCAGGTGCCGTCCCGGGGAAGGCCAACCGCCGACCTCCACGATAGCAGGTAATCATGACCCACTTTGCATGCAGGGACTTGTCAATTCGTGCAGACGCCGAGGCGTCGTGCGGGAGCAGGGCCGCCCACGTCCAATCAACCGCCACGCGACGCCCAAGGCCGCAGGCTGTTAGGGCCCGCGGCGCTTCGCACTTGCCCCTTCGCCTCTCTGCTTGGCCAATCCCGGGCGCGCCTTGGGCCCGGGGGCTACTGTCGGCGTTCTGGGAACGGGGGTCTTAGACTTGCCTGCCTGCGGGCTGCGGCGTGGCTCAAAGGGGGGCCCGACACGGCCCATCTTCATCAACACAAGCTCAAGACCCTCGCGAGGGGCTGAGATTGCTGGGCGGACGACAGTGAGCTTCTCGTGCACGGCCTCATCAGGCTGGCTCGCGAGGAGGCGGAGAGATCAAGGCGGGGTACCTCACGAGGTGCCCATGACGCAAGCCATGACGACCAAGGGCGCCAGGCGGGCGCCAGCCCGCGCAGTGTCCTCCTTTCCTCTTTGGTGCAAAGGGAGCAAGCGCAGGTGAGAGCATCAAGCAAAGGCGTCCCTTTCGGTGCAACAAGACCAAGACCAGCCCAACGGCAGGAAGGGAGTCATTGTGGAGCCCAAGCCGGCGTCACCACCAGAGCCTTTGACAGGCGAGGACCAACTTTAGTCAGGATAAGTGTACCAGATGTTCCCCTTCAAAATGGCCAATTGTTGGTGCCCTTCCCGCTCAATATTTGGGAAGAGGCCCAGGGCCTCTGCCTATATAAGTAAAGCTAGCCACCATAGTAGAGGTATCTGATCAGTAGCTGGACGCACCTTGGACAGAGAGAGAGAGAGAGAGAGAGAGAGAGAGAGAGAGAGAGAGAGAGAGAGAGAGAGAGAGAGAGAAGGCGCATCAACTCCTCCAAGCAGTTCATCGCCTCGCCAAGAAACAGACTCATGAGGCTGTTCTTCCTTGTATTGTTCCTCACCATCAGCCCAAGAGGCAATCCACCACACCACAAACTAGAGTAGGGTATTACACCACAACGGTGGCCCAACTAGTGTAAACCTCGTGTCTCTTGTGTTGTTCCTTCCGTAGTTTAGATCCTAGCGAGGCGCGGGTGCGTGTAGGTAGAGGGCGAGATCTCGCGCGCACCCCAAGTGTTCGAACCTCAAGGGTCTGCTGAACCCGAACCGACAGCAGCCAGGTCGTCCCGGACGGCCTGAGGTACTCGGGCGATGGCGGCGCCAAAGTCGGGTTAGTCCATATTTTGGAGATGGTGAAGACACGAAAAGGCGCCCGAGCAGGGCGCTGCTCCTCTCCTCCACCAACCTGTTGGCTCGACCGATTGCACCTCCAGCTGCGCCACCACGCCGGTGAAGAACTCAAGGTTGCCGGCGTGAATTGACTGCGTGGGGCTCGCCAACGGCCGCCGCAGATGTTACCCAAGGCGTGTTGGCTCTCTCCGGAGCGTGGTGAGCATGGGGCCGCGGCCGATGCTCCAGATCCACGGCGTGGCGATCTGCGTCCTCGCTACGCGACAAGAACGGCCTCAGCTTTGGCCCACCCGCTTGGGGAGAAGAACGCTGCGTTGGAGGTAGTCAGCTCCTCTGCGCCCACCAAGGGCGGCAGGAAGCATCGCCCGCCGCGTCACTTCATCCAGCTTTGCCCCTCGGGCGGTGGTCCTGCTTCAACCTCGACCCGGATCAACCCCAGCCTCTCCTCGAACTCGCGCCCAGTTCAAGCGGCCGTCGCCACCGACGTCCGACCTCTTCCAGACGCTGGCTTCCTGCAGCAGCGACGCTATCGTCCGCAAGCGCCACCAAGCGCCCTCGTCTCCATACGCCAAGATCGCGCTTCGCTCGGCGGCTTTCAGCGCCTCCTCGCGCCTCTTGAGCTTCGCCTGGTCGACCGAAGCCACCTTCATCGACGCAAGGGTCGTCTCGCGCAGCTCCACCTGCTACTCCAGGGAATGGCACCGGGCCAGGAGTTCCCATGCCCGCTCCTCCGCCGCCGCACGCCGCCGGTCAGCCTCTCGGGCCTCCTCGACGACCCGGGAGCGGGCCTCTCGAGAGGCCGCCAGCGACGCCTTGGCTTCCTCATTATCGAGGTCACGTTGGTGGTGCGCAAGGGCAACAGCCGCCTTCAGCTTGCGCCTCTCTTCAGCCAGGCGCAGGCCCTCCGCCTTGAGGCACGCGTCTTCGTCAGTGAGCTCTTCACCGAGCAGGCTCACCGCGTCAGCCGCCCTCCGGAGAAACCCTTGGCGAAGAGCGCGCCGCTCCCGGGCGCGCTCGAGCACGTCTTCTACGCCATCATCCACCCCAAGTAAGCGCGGAGGGCCACGAATCAGCGCCCCTCCGGCGGGGGGCAGGGGGCTGGCGCCTCGCGATGGCCGGGCACGCCGCTCAAGCTCGGCCCGAGCCAGCCCATCCCCAAATGAAGAGCGCAGGGCTGACCTCAGCTAGTCGCCATCCACGACCAGACGAGAAGCCCAAGGCAGGCTGGCTATGCCCCGAGAGGGCTCGCGAAGGAGGGTCGCGAGGCGCGCAGAACCACGATGCACCATAGGCTGGCCCACCTCTCGGACCGGCCTCACCACAAGGGCTCTGCTTGAGCTCGGAGCGCTCGAAGACGATGGAGAGGGCGCAGCCTGGGGGGATGGCTCCTCAGCCATCTCCGCGAGCTCGGGCGGAAGGGCCCTGCGAAGCAAGGATCAGCCAAAGAACAGGAGGATCAGAAGCTATGAAAGGGGAAGGCTTACTCATCAATGGCAAAATACTTCCTGCGCTTCAGCAGGCGGCAAGGGTAATCGTCACCCAAGGCCTCCCTTCTCTTTCGGAGAGCCTCGAAGTCCATGTGGAAGCGGCCCAGGAGTTGAGCGCAGGGGTCAGCCTGTGATGAGGAAGAAGCATCAAGGTGACCAGCGTCAGGGGCGTCGTCCTGATGCACGCCGACGGTCACCTCACCAAGAAGGGCAGCTGGGGCCTCAGGGGCCTCAACCACGGGCACCGCGGGCAGCGGCTCAACGCCTTCAGTCGCAGCAGTACGGGCCTCAGGAGCTGCCCCCTCAGAGTGCTGCCTGGCGTCGTCACCCCGGCGGCCCCCTCAGCCTCCGGCGGCCCATGCCTCCCTGCTCCGTCGCTCGAGGAAGGACCGCCATGGGCAACTGGAAGGGCAGTCACCACCACTGGGTTCTCACGAGGCCCCGTGAGACCTGCGGGGCGCGGCCCCCATTCGTCGAAGCTGGGCATCTGATTCACAAAGTCGCCCTGTTCGAGCAAAAGTACAACAAAGCTCCCCCATGTCGGATGCTGCCAGGGGTGGGGTCCCCAGTCAAGACCAAGAGCACCTTCCTCAGTGCTTCAGGCGTCAGGTCCTCCTTCTGGAGCCTCATGCGATCCTCACGCCCGCCGAAGGCCCACATCCGGCGGGAGTGGCGCTGGAGAGGGGCAATGCAGCATAGCAGGAACTCCTACACCACCTTGGGCGCCACACGTCGAAGCGCCAGAACGCAGCGACGCCAGCATTTAAGACGAGCAGGGGGCTCGTGAGCGTCTCCTGGCCCCAGCCTGAATTGGGGACAGCGGGAGATGTTGGCTCCGAAAGCAGGGGGCTGGGCACCCTAACATCCACGTACAGCCACCGCTCGCGGAACCCAGGCGCGGGCTGAGGAAGACTGAAATCAATCCCCGAAGCCGCTATTTCTGGTGCGGCAATGAAGCTCATGCACCCCGAGCATTGGGTGGGGTCGACGAGGCGCAGAGAGAAGAAGTGACGCAGCAAGGCAACTGAAGGAGGGATGCCCATCATCGCCTCACAGACAAAGGCGAAGACGGGAAGAAGAGTAACGGATTCGGGACCCAGATGCATCATATGGATCTGGTAATGGGAAAGCACAGCGCTGAAGAAATTGGAAAAGGGGAACTAATCCGCCCTTGTGGCGCCAAGAAAGTACCGGACCTCGGTGGCTATCCCGTCGATGGAGAAGTGAGACGTGGGCCAGGCCGTCGTCCTCCCGCACTCGTTGAAGATAGTGGCCAGAGCAGAGCTGACCTTGCCCAAGCCTTCCCGGTTGAGTATGATCGACCGGTCGACGGCAGAGAGCCGCCACGACGGGCGAAGCGAGGTGGAGGCACGGGTTTTTCCCTTTCCCCTTCTTCGTCGGAGCCATGGTGACGGAAGGGGGGAGGATTCGAGATTGGATTGGAAGAGGAGACTGGAGCTCGAGAGGAGGAAGAGCAGGGGACGGTCGAGCAACGAAAAGGGGAACGACTGTGTGCAACCGCGGGTCCGCCTAGCTGGGCGAAAAATAAGGAGGCGTGGGGAACAAGGCCGCCCATGTCCAATCAATCAGCCATGCGGCGCCCAAGGTCAAGATGTTTGTTAGGCCTCAAGGCGCACAGACTTGCCCTTCGCTTTCTCTCGCCAGCCAAGTCCGCACGCTTTGGGCCCGGGCTACTATCGGTGTTCTGGGAACGGGGGTCCCCAGACTTGCCTGCCTGCAGCCTGCGGCATGGCTCAAGGGGTGGCCCATCAAGGCCCATCTTCATCAGCACAAGCTCAAGACCCTCGCGAGGGGCCAAGCCTCACGGGGCGGACGACAGGGAGCTTCCTCAGGCACGGCCTCGTCAAGGTTGGCTCATGAGGAGGCGGAGAGATCAAGCGGGGTACCTCACGAGGTGCCCATGACGCAAGCCATGACGCAAAGGGCGCCAGGGCGCGCCCGGCCCAGCAGTTGTCCTCCTTTCCTCTTTGGTGCAAAGGAGCAAGTGCAGAGCAAGAGTATCAAGCAAAGGCATCTGTTTTCGTGCAATAAGACCAAGACCGTCTGAACGGCAGGAAGGAAGTCATTGTGGAGCCCAAGCCGGCCACCACTGTGAGCCTTTGACAAAGCGAGGGCCAACTTTAGTCAGGATAAGTGTACTAGATGTTCCCCTTCAAAATGGCCAATTGTTGGCGCCCTTCCCGCTCAATATTTGGGAAGAGGCCCACGGCCTTTGCCTATAAATAGGACTAGCCACCCGCAAGGTAGAGGTATCCAGAGAGAGGATCCAGCATCTGGGATCAGCAGAGAGAGCGACTGAACTCCCCCTAGCAGTTGGGTACACCTTCTATCACAGATCCGAAGGCAAGACATTCGTTTCTAAGAATGGATCCTTTCTAGAGAAGGAGTTTCTCCCAAAAGAAGTGAGTGGGAGGAAAGTAGAACTTGATGAGGTAACTGTACCTGCTCCCTTATTGGAAAGTAGTTCATCATAGAAATATGTTCCTGTGACTCCTACACCAATTAGTGAGGAAGCTAATGATGATGATCATGTAACTTCAGGTCAAGTTACTACCGAACCTCGTAGGTCAACCAGAGTAAGATCTGCACCAGAGTAGTACGGTAATCCTGTTCTGGAGGTCATGTTACTTGACCATGATGAACCTACGAACTATGAGGAAGCGATGATGAGTCCAGATTCCGCAAAATGGCTTGAGGCCATGAAATCTGAGATGGGATCCATGTATGAGAACAAAGTGTGGACTTTGGTTGACTAGCCCGATGATCGGCAAGCCATCGAGAATAAATGGATCTTCAAGAAGAAGACTGACATTAACGGTAATGTTACTGTCTACAAATCTCGACTTGTTGCGAAAGGTTTTCGACAAGTTCAAGGAGTTGACTACGATGAGACTTTCTCACCCATAGCGATTCTTAAGTCCGTCAAAATCATGTTAGCACTTGCCGCATTTTATGATTGTAAAGACTGCATTCCTGAATGGATTTCTGGAAGAAGAGTTGTATGTGATGCAACCTGAAGGTTTTATCGATCCAAAGGATGCTAACAAAGTGTGCAAGCTCCAGCGATCCATCTATGGACTGGTGCAAGCATCTCAGAGTTGGAATAAACGTTTTGATAGTGTGATCAAAGCATATGGTTTTATACAGATTGTTGGAGAAGCATGTATTTACAAGAAAGTGAGTGGGAGCTTTGTAGCATTTCTAATATTATATGTGGATGACATATTGTTGATTGGAAATGATATAGAACTTCTGGATAGGATAAAAGGATACTTGAATAAGAGTTTTTCAATGAAAGACCTCGGTGAAGATGCTTATATATTGGGCATCAAGATCTATAGCGACAGATCAAGAGACTTAATTGGACTTTCACAAAGCACATACCTTGATAAAGTTTTGAAGAAGTTCAAAATGGATCAAGCAAAGAAAGGGTTCTTGCATGTGTTACAAGGTGTGAAGTTGAGTCACTCTCAATGCCCGACCACTGCAGAAGATAGAGAGAAATTGAAAGGTGTTCCCTATGCTTCAGCCATAGGCTCTATCATGTATGCAATGCATTGTACCAGACCTGATGTGTGCCTTGCTATTAGTATAGCAGGGAGGTACCAAAGTAATCCAGGAGTGGATCACTGGATAGCGGTCAAGAACATCCTGAAATACCTGAAAAGGACTAAAGATATGTTTCTCGTTTATGGAGGTGACAAAGAGCTCGTCGTAAATGGTTACGTCGATGCAAGCTTTGACACTGATCCAGATGACTCTAAGTCACAAACCGGATACGTGTTTATATTGAACGGTGGAGTTGTCAGTTGGTGCTGTTCTAAACAAAGCATCGTGGTGGGATCTATGTGCGAAGCGAAGTACATAGCTACTCCGGAAGCAGCAAATGAAGAAGTCTGGATGAAGGAGTTCATATCCGATCTAGGTTTCATACCTAGTGCATCAGGTCCAATGAAAATCTTTTGTGACAATACTGGTGCAATTGCCTTGGCAAAGGAATCCAGATTTCACAAGAGAACCAAGCACATCAAAAGACGCTTCAATTCCATCCGCGATCAAGTCAAGGAGGGAGACATAGATATTTTCAAGATACATACGGATCTAAATGTTGCAGACCCGTTGACTAAGCCTCTCTCACGAGCAAAACATGATCAGCACCAAGACTCCATGGGGTTAGAATCATTACTGTGTAATCTAGATTATTGGCTCTAGTGCAAGTGGGAGGCTGAAGGAAATATGCCCTAGAGGAAATAATAAAGATGTTATTTATATTTCCTTATATCATGATAAATGTTTATTATTCATGCTATAATTGTATTAACCGGAAACTTAGTACATGTGTGAATACATAGACAAACAGAGCGTCACTAGTATGCCTCTACTTGACTAGCTCGTTGAATCAAAGATGGTTAAGTTTCCTAGCCATAGACATGAGTTGTCATTTGATTAACGGGATCACATCATTAGAGAATGATGTGATTGACTTGACCCATTCCGTTAGCTTAGCATTTGATCGTTTAGTATATTGCTATTGCTTTCTTCATGACTTATACATGTTCGTATGACTATGAGATTATGCAACTCCCGAATACCGGAGGAACACTTTGTGTGCTACCAAACTTCACAACGTAATTGGGTGATTATAAAGGTGCTCTACAGGTGTCTCCAATGGTACTTGTTGAGTTGGCATAGATCGAGATTAGGATTTGTCACTCCGATTGTCGGAGAGGTATCTCTGGGCCCTCTTGGTAATGCACATCACTATAAGCCTTACAAGCAATGTAACTAATGAGTTAGTTGCAGGATGATGTATTATGGAATGAGTAAAGAGACTTGCCGATAACGGGATTGAAGTAGGTATTGAGATACCGACGATCGAATCTCGGGCAAGTAACATACCGATGATAAAGGGAACAACGTATGTTGTTATGCGGTTTGACTGAAAAAGATCTTCGTAGAATATGTAGGAACCAATAGGAGCATCCAGGTTCCGCTATTGGTTATTTACAAGAGACGTGTCTCGGTCATGTCTACATAGTTCTCGAACCCGTAGGGTCCGCACGCTTAACATCCGGTGACGACCGGTAATATGAGTTTATGTGTTTTGCGTACCGAAGGTAGTTCAGAGTCCCGGATATGATCACGGACATGACGAGGAGTCTCGAAATGGTCGAGACATAAAGATCGATATATTGGAAGCCTATATTTGGACATCGGAATGGTTCCGGGTGAAATCGGGATTTTACGGGAGTATCAGGAGGTTAACGGAACCCCCCGTTAATTGTATGGGCCTTATTGGGCCATAGTGGATAGACAGAGAGAGGGGAGACTAGGGCAGGCCGTGCGCCCTCTCTCCCTCTAGTCCGAATTGGACTAGGAGGGGGCGGCGCCCCCCTTTCCTTCCTCCCTCTCTCCCCCTTCCTTCTCTCCTAGTCCAACTAGGGAAGGGGGGAATCCTACTCCCGGTGGGAGTAGGACTCCTCCTGGGCGCACCATAGGAGGGCCGGCCCTCCCCCCTCCTCCACTCCTTTATATATGGGGGAGGGGGTCATTGTCGGTGTCAAAACCGGTGGATCTCGGGTAGGGGGTCCCGAACTATGCGTCTAAGGCGGATGGTAACAGGAGGCAAGGGACACAATGTTTACCCAGGTTCGGGCCCTCTCTATGGAGGTAATACCCTACTTCCTGCTTGATTGATCTTGATGAATATGAGTATTACAAGAGTTGATCTACCACGAGATCGTAGAGGCTAAACCCTAGAAGCTAGCCTATGGTATGATTGTTTTATATATCTATCGACTAGCCTGGCCTCGGTTTATATAATGCACCAGAGGCCTAGGATAAAAAGAGTCCTAGCCGAATACGCCAGTGGGGAGGAGTCCTTGTCTTGATCGCCAAGTCTTGTGGAATCTTCCTTGTATGCGGCAGCTGTCCGGACTGGTCCATGAGTATACGGCCATGGGTCCTCGGCCCAATCTAACAGATCGGGAGACGACGTGGTGAGTACCCCCTAGTCCAGGACACCTTCAGTAGCCCCCTGAACCGGTCTTCAAGTTAGGGACACTCCTCGATTCTTCTGAACTGTTCTTCATCTTCGGTCGTCGGTCTTGAAAACTGGTTCAACAAATCTTCTCATCTTCGATCTTGAGGATCGCGAAGTGCATCCGAAGAGTTTACACGTCAGGCATCGGAGGAGCCCCTTTAAGTTTCCGGCCTTTATCAATGCCTTGTTATTTTTATGCCCTACCTCGGGTTTGAAGTTTTTCCCGGGAGGCAGTGTCCTCTTGCGTCTGAGCTCCAACGCCGGACTGCATTCGAGCTATCTTTTGCAGCCAAGCACCAATGCCGGACTGCTTCCGATCTCCAACGCCGAAATCTATCCAAGCTCCAACGCCGGACTGTGTCCAAGCTCCAACGCGAGACTGTATCCGAGCTCCAACGCCGGACTATATCCAAGATGTCATAGATCATCATGGTTCAAAAAAGGTGAAGGAGTTTAGCCGAGCTTAATGCCAGGAATGCCCTCTATGGAGCTAGCCGCTAGCGCCCGAGCTTTATGCCGGACTGCTTCCAAGGTGGTGCACCACCCCGACCGCGGGTTGATTTTTTGTGAATATGTTTAACTGGTGCAGTTTATTCTCTACCGATGTATATCCAGTAGCCCTCAAGGTGTGTATCAGTCTAAAACCCGAGATGCACCTGAAGGCAAGCATAAAACCCGCTGTTCCCAGTAGCCCCTGAGACTCAGGTCGATGCGCAAAATCGGCCTGAGGATCAATTCCTAGCTCGGCAGCATACATAGGAATAAAAATGCAGTGTAATATATTAGAGATATTGATCGGCGAACGGGCCCCTGAGAGAGGGTCGTGAGAAGTCACCGCAATATACTAGCTTGATGCCGGATAGGTCCATATGGTACCTATTATTGTCCGAAGACATGTATGCGCATAGTTCGTTCAAGCCGAACACTGAGCACTTTGAATTCTCTGCATTGAATAAGCAATGCAGTAGCCCCCGAGACAATGGTCGGGTGGAAACACCAGATCAGGGGATCGATGTGCCCCTTTTAATATTTATAAATAATGAGCAACAAGCCCAGTAGCCCCCGAGCCTTAATGTGGGCACGGGTGGCCGAATTAAGGATCGATATCCAGAGTAAAATCACAGATTATGTGTAATGATTCTATGTATCCAAGTACTTTACATCATTATTTTGACTCCATTGTGACCGTTTATCAGTTGAAAGTGGCCTATCGTCGGCTTCTACCCCCTTGTAGATGCTACGCAGGGTGTTTCCGTAATAACAAAACAACCCTTAGCCGACGTCTCGGTGCCCGAAGGCGGTTGTGTTAGCGGAAACGAGGCAATCAGATATGCGGGCTTTATAACTTTCACTTAGTCATAGGAGCTTAAAGTTGGGAGGCCAGCAAGTAACCCCCCGGTTAGTGTTCGGCGACAGCCGAGGTCAAGCCTAAACACTTCGGCCAATGTTATGAATGGCCCGTCATTTAATACAGTCATCGGACCGCTGGCCAGTTTACGCTTATTGTGACAGTCAGTTTTCGGCTTTCTCCACTGAGGTGCTTAACCATGCGAGCTGGAAGCACAATCGCAATGGTTCTCCCTTTGCACACCTACCCTAACAAAGCAGAACGTAGGAGGCAAGCACAGGAGTTGGGCAACCCAACTATTGACCGAAGACACAATTCGAAACCGATGCATATATGGCAATATCCGAGAATGTTTTGCCGAATCCCTAAAGGTGTCCGGCATTGCACTGCGAGACTAATGCTGGAAACACACAAATAGTTTAAAAGTGCCATAGGCTCGAAAAGCCAAAAAACTTATTCAAAAGTTTAATGTCCGAACTAGATCAAGTGTTCGATGCCAAATCGAAAATTGGTCTTAGAAAAAAAAGGTGTTTCTGTCGTCCTTTAACATGACACATCCTATCTCGAGACTTTAAGCGGGTCAGCCTATGGCTTCAACCTCCTATCCCGAAGGTGGAGTACTTCTCGTTAGGCCAGTTTAGTAAACTTTAGCGGCTTTGAGAGAGAAATTAGGCGCCCCGGCTATTGACCGCACACTGCGTCTAAAAAAGGAGTGATAAAAAAGACTTTGCAACGACTAAGAAGAAGAACACTTATTATAAAACAGCTCACATAAATTTAAGAGCCCCCGAGTGACTTAAGTAAAAGAATGATTGTATGTACCGAAGTACTTATATCATATCTATGTTCACCCGAACTTTAACGCGTCTTAACCGACCGTCGGCTTCTCCCTCTTCGGTCAAGGACCGAAAAGTGTTATGTACTCCACCTGTCGAGAATATCAACGGTGTTTCCGATAACCAGGCAATCAGGTCATAAGGCTGTAACAGACAAAGCGCACTCAGGGAACTTATGCTATATTACTGATGAAGTGTAAGAAGCATCTTCGGAGAAAATAGTACCCCCACCGATACCTTTCTTCGGTGCTCATTGTTAATATGAGACTTGTGCAATAGATTTTTTGTACTCATGAGTTCCGTTGTGTGCCGACCATAATTGAAAACAATAAGAGCGCTAGCTTTCGGCTTCACCCAGTCTGAGGTCCGGCTCGGGTAACCCGATCGTGACAATCGCAGAGGTGCTCCCTTTACTCCCTAGCCGAACAATCGGGAATGTAGGGGTAAACACATGAGCAAGGCAACCCAGCTTGCAAATCACTTAGGTCAATATGGTGCATATTGTGGCGTAATACACGAACAAGGAACGAAGCCGTACAAGTATAATCATATGCAAGAGGAAAAGCTCCAGTAAGGGAGCCCCCAAGTAAACGAGGTATTTGAATTTGTGCATCACAAACAAAGTTTGGACAAGGAAATTTTTACAAGCAACTTTTTTCCAAAAAAAAAGTATAATGCTTGGTCGAACCGAACATAAATTAAAAATTTAAAACTTTGAGCATGAAGGCAACTTAGCTGGTTAATGTGTTCGGTATTGATGACGCGGTCCGAGCTTGATGCGGGACAAGGTTCCATCCCCCATGCCGGTCCCGAGGTGGCGGAGCAAAGAGCTCGGCACTCGAGTAGTGACATAGCACGGTCAATGCAGGCCGGCAGAGTGATGCGAAGTCCCGGCATGGGGTAATGAAGTGTTGACGAAGCCCCGTCCGGCCGAGGTGGCGCTAAAGGATATAGTCCGGCTGGATCATTTTTCTGTGCACGAAAAATACTGCAGACCGGTGATAATAGTAATAATAAAAAAATGTTGCATAATAAATAATTTATGCAAAGTGAGTAATAAATTAAATATGGCTGGCGCCAAGTCAATGTCGATGCGAGGCGTCGGCGTGATCTTGGTAAAGGTGTGGCAAAGCCTGAATTCACTGTGTCGGTCCGAGTTCGGATGCGGCGTCACGGACTATGTACGGAAACTGACCGAACCACCATGCGATCATCGTTAATGCGGCCACCATTTGATAGACCTGCGTACATATGATGGGCAAACCAGAGTAATAATTCCTTGGGAAAAATGAACCCAAACAAGCAAAAAATACTAGGATTAATAGCACCTGGTTTATTTATTGTAGCAATCTGAAGAAAGGTGATTCCCAAAATTGGGACTCGATCCGCACACCCATTGCCTGACGGGTGATAAAGTGATGGCATGGCAATGCTGGCGAAGGTTGGCTCGCCAAGGCAAATCCCTCGGTCCAGCTAACGTGACGGAGCTGGTCGGCTAGTGACGCTGAAGTCTCTGGAGTATAGGTTGATGAAGAGATGGCGAAGCCCCCGGTCCAGCCGAGATGTCGAAGCTCGATGTCAGCCGATGAGTCGAAGTAGGTCGGCGTGATGGACACCGGCTCGAAGGAGCAACAGTGCGGCCCTGCCGATGCAGGTCGTGACGTGGTCAATGCTGGCTTGATGAAGAGACCGTGCGGCGATGCTGGTGCGCCTGCTCCGTGTAATCCATGGGGCGGAGATGTTGGTGATGATTTATCCTTTCCTATGCTGAACTCTTCTTCGGCTTGCCGAGATGATGATCCGAAGAAGTTGAGCTCGGCTCAACAAAGTGATGACGTGTTTAGCGCAGGTCGGCGGCCGTGGAGCAATATTGCCGGACTGGTTTGACACCAGCATGATGTTGAAGATCATGTTCAAAAGATTTTAAAGTTAGTGGGATGTGTTCGGGAACAAAACACAATACCCCATACAAAACTTCCTTCAAAAAGGATGTTCGAAATCCCGTTCATACAAAAGACGAACTCGGGTCAGATTCGTTTTCGCGCAGAAAACAGATCCGAAAAGTGATGCACTAATCGGAAGGTTCCCGGAGTTTGGATGGTCGGATCAAGCTGAAATTTTGAGGGGTGGTAGTTATAGGAATTCCGTAGCCGATCAACGGTTGGATCTTCCAAAGGACGTCCGAGCGAGAAGCTGGACACCACGCCCTAAACTCGTCTAGATTCTCGTCTAGATTTGACAGGGCTCCGGTATATCGCGGATTGCCAGAGATTCCTCCATCGGAACTCGACGAAATTTTCCATGGTTGTTGTAGACTCAATTCCGCACAATTCCACCAAAGCAATCGTTAAAACTGCAATTGAGGAGTCGATGGCGGCGGACACAAGTTCGCTGTCCAAAAAAACAGCACGGTCGCCCGAGGGCAATGTTGGTGTTGAGCCCCCGGGCTCCCTGGACGATTCCTCCATGATCTTGATAGAGATCGGAGTTGATGTTGATGAAGGCCCTCATCCGAACATGACGATCCGAGGTAGGGCGCAGTCCTTGGTCAAACCAAGGTGACCAGTCGAGCTGGTGACGAAGATGCTGAAGTCGCAGTTGATGCAGGCGAGCCATCGACCTTTTGCCGAACACACAGCGGAACTCTCAATGAAAGCACCAATGTCGGTGTCAAAACCGGCGGATCTCGGGTAGGGGGTCCCGAACTGTGCGTCTAAGGCGGATGGTAACAGGAGGCAAGGGACACAATGTTTACCCGGGTTCGGGCCCTCTCTATGGAGGTAATACCCTACTTCCTGCTTGATTGATCTTGATGAATATGAGTATTACAAGAGTTGATCTACCACGAGATCGTAGAGGCTAAACCCTAGAAGCTAGCCTATGGTATGATTGTTGTATATATCTATCGACTAGCCTGGCCTCGGTTTATATAATGCACCAGAGGCCTAGGATAACAAGAGTCCTAGCCGAATACGCCGGTGGGGAGGAGTCCTCCTCTTGATCGCCAAGTCTTGTGGAATCTTCCTTGTATGCGGCAGCTGTCCGGACTGGCCCATGAGTATATGGCCATGGGGTCCTCGGCCCAATCTAACAGATCGGGAGACGACGTGGTGAGTACCCCCTAGTCCAGGACACCGTCAGTCACCCCATTGACACACAAGTTGATCATTGGTCTTTTAGCCGTGTGCGGTGCCCCCCTCCACCATGATCCACCTCGGTCAATCATAGCGGTGCTTAGGCGAAGCCTTGCGTCGGTAGCTTCATCAACACCGTCATCACGCCGTCGTGCTGACGGAACTCTCCCTCGAAGCTATACTGGATCGTGAGATCATGGGACGTCACCGAGCTGAACGTGTGCAGATCGTGGAGGTGTCGTACGTTCGGTACTAGGATCGGTCGATCGTGAAGACGTACGACCCGCGTTGTCATAATGCTTCCTCTTACGGTCTATGAGGGTACGTGGACGACACTCTCCCCTCTCCTTGCTATGCATCACCATGATCTTGCGTGTGCATAGGATTTTTTTTGAAATTACTACGTTCCCCAACTGTCATCTCAACGGATTCAGATGGTGCCCTATTTAACGTGAATGCAGCTGTCTCTAATGCATAACCCCAAAATGATAGTGGTAAATCAGTAAGAGACATCATAGATCGCACCATATCTAATAAAGTACGGTTATGACGTTAGGACACACCATTACGCTGTGGTGTTCCAGGTGGCGTGAGTTGTGAAACTATTCCACATTGCTTAAAATGAAGACCAAACTCGTAACTCAAATATCCGTCTCCGCGATCAGATCGTAGAAACTTTATTTTCTTGTTATGATGATTTTCCACTTCACTCTAAAATTCTTTGAACTTTTCAAATGTTTCAGACTTATGTTTCTGAAGGAAATATGCCCTAAAGGCAATAATAAAGTTATTATTTATTTCCTCATATCATGATAAATGTTTATTATTCATGCTAGAATTGTATTAACTGGCAACGTAATACATGTGCGAATACATAGACAAAACATAGTGTCACTAGTATGCCTCTACTTGACTAGCTCGTTAATCAAAGATGGTTAAGTTTCCTAGCCATGGACATGACTTGTCATTTGATTAATGGGATCACGTCATTAGGACAATGATGTGATTGACTTGACCCATTCCATTAGCTTAGCACTTGATCGTTTAGTTTACTGCTATTTCTTTCTCCATGACTTATACATGTTCCTATGACTATGAGATTATGCAACTCCCGAATACTGGAAGAACACTTTGTGTGCTACCAAACGTCACAACATAACTGGGTGGTTATAAAGGTGCTCTACAGGTGTCTCCGATGGTGTTTGTTGAGTTGGCATATATCGAGATTAGGATTTGTCACTCCGATTGTCGCAGAGGTATCTCTGGGCCCTCTCGGTAATGCACATCACAATAAGCCTTGCAAGCAATGTGACTAATGAGTTAGTTGCGGGATGATGCATTACAGAATGAGTAAAGAGACTTGCCGGTAACGATATTGAGCTAGGTATTAAGATACCGACGATCGAATCTCGGACAAGTAACATACCGATAACAAGGGAACAACGTATGTTGGTATGCGGTTTGACCGATAACGATCTTTGTAGAATTTGTAGGAACCAATATGAGCATCCAGGTTCCGCTATTAGTTATTGACCGGAGACATGTCTCGGTCATGTCTACATAGTTCTCGAACCCGTAGGGTCCACATGCTTAAAGTTCTGTGACGATCGGTATTATGAGTTTTTGTGTTTTGATGTACCTAAGGTAGTTCGGAATCCCGGATATGATCACGGACATGACGAGGAGTCTCGAAATGGTCGAGACGTAAAGATCGATATATTGGATGACTATGTTCGGACACCGGAAATATTTCAGGAGGTTTCGGACATATACCGGAGTGCCTGGGGATTACCGGAACCCCCCGGGGAGTATAATGGGCCTATTGGGCCTTTGTGGAGAAGAAGAGGGGCGGCCAGGGCAGGCCGCGTGGCCCCTCCCCCTCTAGTATGAATTGGACAAGGAGGGGAGGCGGTGCCTGATGACCCACAAGTATAGGGGATCTATCATAGTCCATTCGATAAGTAAGAGTGTCGAACCCAATGAGGAGCAGAAGGAAATGATAAGCGGTTTTCAACAAGGTATTCTCTGCAAGCACTGAAATTATAGGTAACATATGGTTTTGTGATAAGATAATTTGTAACGAGTAACAAGTAACAAAAGTAAATAAAGTGCAGCAAGGTGGTTCAATCCTTTCTGTAGCAAAGGACAAGCCTGGACAAACTCTTATATAGAGAAAAGCGCTCCCGAGGACACATGAGAATTATCGTCAAGCTAGTTTTCATCACGTTCATATGATTCGCGTTCGGTACTTTGATAATTTGATATGTGGGTGGACCGGTGCTTGGGTGCTGTCCTTACTTGGACAAGCATCCCACTTATGATTAACCCCCATTGTAAGCATCCGCAACTACAAAAGAAGTATTAAGGTAAACCTAACCATAGCATGAAACATATGGATCCAAATTAGCCCCTTACGAAGCAACGCATAAACTAGGGTTTAAGCTTCTGTCACTCTAGCAACCCATCATCTACTTATTACTTCCCAATGCCTTCCTCTAGGCCCAAATAATGGTGAATTGTCATGTAGTCGACGTTCACATAACACCACTAGAGGAGAGACAACATACATCTCATCAGAATATCAAACGAATACCAAATTCACATGACTACTAATAGCAAGACTTCTCCCATGTCCTCAGGAACAAACGTAACTACTCACAAAGCATATTCATGTTCATAATCAGAGGAGTATTAATATGCATATAGGATCTGAACATATGATCTTCCACCAAATAAACCAATAGCATCAACTACAAGGAGTAATCAACACTACTAGCAACCTACAGGTACCAATCTCAGACTTAGAGACAAGAATTGGATACAAGAGATGAACTAGGGTTTGAGAGGAGATGGTGTTGGTGAAGATGTTGATGGAGATTCCCCTCTCCCGATCAGAGGAGCATTGGTGATGACGATGACGATGATTTCCCCCTCCCGGAGGAAAGTGTCCCCGGCAGAACAGCTCTGCCGGAGCCCTAGATTGGTTCCGCCAAGGTTCCGCCTCATGGCGGCGGAGTCTTGTCCCGAAAGCTTGCTTATGATTTTTCTTCGGACGAAAGACTTCATATAGCAGAAGATGGGCACCAGAGGGCCAACAGGGGGCCCACAAGGCAGGGGGCGCACCCAGGGGTAGGGCGCGCCCCCCACCCTCGTGGCCAGGGTGTGGCCCCCTCTTATATTTCTTCCGCTCAGTATTTTTTATTATATCCAAAAATAACTTTCGTGGAGTTTCAGGACTTTTGGAGTTGTGTAGAATAGGTCTCTAATATGTGCTCCTCTTCCAGCCCAGAATTCCTGCTGCAAGCTTTCTCCCTCCTTTATGTAAACCTTGTAAAATAAGAGAGAATAGGTATAAGTATTGTGACATAATTTGTAATAACAGCCCATAATGCAATAAATATCGATATAAAAGCATGATGCAAAATGGACGTATCAACTCCCCCAAGCTTAGACCTCGCTTGTCCTCAAGAGGAAGCCGATAACGATAAATATGTCCACATGTTTAGAGGTAGAGGTGTCGATAAAATAAAATACGGACATGAGGGCATCATGATTATTCTCATAACAGCAACATATATGGATCATATCATATGATTTCTTATGCTCAAGTAATAATCTATTCACAATGCAAAGTATGAATCATAAACTTTATTGAGAACTAACAAACTATAATCTCAGTCATTGAAGCGATTGCAATTTATTATAACATCAAAAAGAGTCTATGTCAGAGCTTTTCAGCAAGTCCACATACTCAACTATCATTTAGTCTTTCACAATTGCTAACACTCATGCAATACTTGTGGTTACGGAGTTTTAATCGGACACAGAGAAAGATAGGGGCTTATAGTTTCGCCTCCCAACCTTTTACCTCAAGGGTAATGTCAACAATAATAGTTCATGCTAACACACATCCAATTAGATATATATATCAGGATCTTTCCAACATCCTGTGCTTGCCAAAGGATAAAATGTAAAAAGGAAAGGTGAAGATCACCATGACTCTTGCATAAGGTAGAAGGTAATAATAAAAGATAGGCCCTTCGCAGAGGGAAGCAGAGGTTGCCATGCGCTTTCAGCGTTGGATGCACAAAATCTTAATGCGAAAGAACATCACTTTATATTGCCACTTATGATATAGACCTTTATTATGCAGTCCGTCGCTTTTATTTCTTCCACATCACAAGATCGTATGAAGCTTATTTCCTCCACACCAATCAATCATACATATTTAGAGAGAAATTTTTATTGCTTGCACCGATGACAACTTACTTGAAGGATCTTACTCAATCCATACGTAGGTATGGTGGACTCTCATGGAAAAACTTGTTTAAGGGTTTTTGGAAGCACAAGTAGTATCTCTACTTGGTGCAAAGAATTTGGCTAGCATGAGGGGGAAAGGCAAGCTCAACATGTTGGATGATCTCACATATAAGAAAACATAACCCATTACGTTGTCTTCCTTGTCCAACATCAAATCTTTAGCATGTCATATTTTAATGAGTGCTCCCAATCATAAAAGATGTCCAAGATAGTATATTTATATGTGAAACCTCTCTTTATTTATTACTTCCTATTAATTGCAACGATGACCAAAGCTATGTTTGCCAACTCCCAACAATTTTTAATCATCATACTCTTTCTATGTGAAGTCATTACTCTCCATAAGATCAATATGATCTCTTTGTTTCTTTTTACTCTTTTTCTTTTCTTTTATTCCCTCAAGATCATAGCAAGACAATCAAGCCCTCGACTCAACACTAATCTTTATTATATATAGCTCACGGACTCGATTACATAGAAAGATCATAAAGCAAAACTCAAAACTAAATCATACTAAAACTTTATTCTACAAGATCAAGATATTACTAAAAGGACCGAACTAAGAAAAACGGTAAAGATAGGAGTGTGATGGTGATACGATACCGGGGCACCTCCCCCAAGCTTGGCAGTTGCCAAGGGGAGTGCCCATACCCATGTGGTTATGTCTCCTTCATCAGAAGTGGTGGTGATGGGGTTGTTGATGAAGTAGGCTTGTCGTCCATCTTCCAAGGCATGGGTTCACCATCATAGAAGGATGATCGAGTCTCCGGGATCCTCAAATCTGCAGCCAAACTCATTCTCTTGAATCTATATTCATACTCACAGTTTTGGTTTTGCAGGTCATAGATTTGGGCTTGGAGGTGCTCGATTTTCTCGTGGAGCTTGAAGATGGCCTCCCCAATGTCCTTGGCATCCAGCTTGTGGTTGTTGGTGAACTCCGCGATCATCATATGATTGGAGTCAAGTCCATGCTCCACCATCTCCTGGCACTTGAAAACTTGCTTCTCCATTGCCTCGAGCCTTGTCTCCATGCTTCCGTCTTCCTCGGTCCCTCAACATCGCGGATGTGCAGCACCCCCTCATGCATCTCAATGGTTTTAGGGTGTTGCAGCACCTCTGCGAGGTAGGGATTGATGACCCTCTCGAAGAACTTGTCCTTGGGGGCACTTGGAGACGTCATGATGATCTAGATCTGTCACAAAAATAGCTTGAAACAAGAACAGAGGATATTTGCGTGATACAGGAGTCAAACCCTTTGGGAGATTATATAATGAATTTTTACCGACCAAAATATGTATCGTGCAAGAAAACAGAGTCCGGAGAGCGCACGAGGTGCCCACGAGGCAGGGGGGTGCGCCCTCCACCCTCGTGGAGCCCTCGTGTCATTCCCGTACTGCTTCTTATTTTGCTATTTTACTAAATATTCCAAAACGGAGAAAAATTGCCTTTAGAACTGTTTTGGAGTCGGTTTACTTACCGTACCACATACCTATTCCTTTTCGGAGTCTGAAACGTTCTGGAAAGTGTCCCTTACGTATTCCTCCGGGGTTACGGTTTCAATAACATTGGTTTCAACATTTATGGGATTACCTGAGATATAATGTTTAATTCTTTGACCGTTCACCACCTTCGGATTTGTGCCTTCGAAGTTGTTGATTTTTATGGCACCGAAATGATAGACCTCCTTGATAACGTAAGGGCCTTACCATTTAGAGAGAAGTTTTCCTGCAAAAAATCTTAAACAAGAGTTATATAGCACTACATAATCACATACATTAAACCCACGCTTTTGTATTCTTTTGTCATGCCATCTTTTAACTTTTTCTTTAAACAATTTGGCATTCTCATAGGCTTGGGTTCTCCATTCATCAAGTGAGCTAATGTCAAATAACCTCTTCTCACCGGCAAGTTTGAAATCATAATTGAGCTCTTTAATAGCCCAATAAGCCTTATGTTCTAGTTCAAGAGGTAAGTGACATGCTTTTCCATAAACCATTTTATGCGGAGACATACCCATAGGATTTTTATATGCAGTTCTGTAGGCTCATAATGCATCATCAAGTTTCTTGGACCAATTCTTTCTAGATCTACTAAATGTCTTTTGCAAAATTAATCTGAGTTCTCTATTACTCAATTCTACTTGACCACTAGACTGTGGGTGATAAGGAGATGCAATTCTATGATTAACATCATATTTAGCAAGCATTTTACGGAAAGCACCATGAATAAAATGTGGACCACCATCAGTCATTAAATATCTAGGGACTCCAGACCTCGGAAAAGTAACTTCTTTAAGCATCTTAATAGAAGTGTTATGATCATGACTACTAGTTGGAATAGCTTCTACCCACTTAGTAACGTAATCAACAACAACTAAAATATGAGTATACCCATTAGAGGCAGGAAAAGGCCCCATATAATCAAAGCCCCAAACATCAAATGGTTCAATAACAAGTGAATAATTCATAGGCATTTCTTGACGTCTACTAATATTACCAATTCTTTGAAATTCATCGCAAGATAAGACAAACTTACGGGCATCCTTGAAGAGAGTAGGCCAATAAAAACCGGATTGCAATACCTTATGTGCAGTTCTATCTCCAGCGTGGTGTCCTCCATAAGCCTCGGAGTGACACTTGCGTAGGATCTGTTCTTGTTCATGCTCGAGTACACAACGTCTAATAACACCATCTACTCCTTCTTTATAAAGATGTGGGTCATCCCAAAAGTAATGTCCCAAATCATAGAAAAACTTTTTCTTTTGCTGGTATGTGAAACTAGGTGGTATAAAGTTAGCAACAATGTAATTAGCATAATCAGCATACCATGGAGCAGTACGAGAAGCATTTATGACATTTAATTGTTCATCAGGAAAGCTATCATCAATAGGTAGTGGGTCATCAAGAATATTCTCTAACCTAGACAAGTTGTCTGCAACGGGGTTCTCAGCTCCCTTTCTATCAATAATATGCAAATCAAATTCTTGTAGCAAGAGAACCCATCTAATAAGTCTAGGTTTAGCATCTTTCTTTTCAATAAGATATTTAATAGCAGCATGATCCGTGTGAATAGTTACTTTAGAATCAACAATATAAGGTCTGAACTTATCACAAGCAAATACAACTGCTAAGAATTCTTTTTCAGTAGTAGCATAATTTCACTGGGCATTGTCTAGAGTTTTACTAGCATATTGAATATATAACATTTAATTTCTTATCAACTCTTTGCCCTAGAACAGCACCTACAGCATAATCACTAGCATCACACATAATTTCAAAAGGTAAATTCCAATCAGGTGGCTGAACAATAGGTGCAGAGATCAATGCTTTCTTAAGTATTTCAAATGCTTCTACACAATCATCATCAAAGACGAATGGTATATCTTTTTGTAATAAATTAGTCAGAGGCCGAGAAATTTTTGAGAAGTCCTCAATGAACCTCCAATAAAATCCGGCGTAACCAAGGAAACTTCTTATACCTTTGATGTCCTTGGGACATGGCATCTTTTCAATAGCATCAACTTTAGCTTTATCAACTTCAATACCTCTCTCAGAAATTTTATGCCCCAAGACGATGCCTTCATTAACCATAAAGTGGCACTTCTCCCAATTCAAGACAAGATTAGTTTCTTCACATCTCTGCAAAACTCGATCAAGGTTGCTCAAGCAATCATCAAAAGAGGATCCATAAACGGAGAAATCATCCATAAAAACCTCACATATCTTTTCACAAAAGTCAGAGAATATAGCCATCATGCATCTTTGAAAGGTAGCAGGTGCATTACATAAACCAAAAGGCATATGTCTATAAGCAAAAGTACCGAAAGGACAAGTAAAAGTGATCTTTGATTGATCATCGGCTGACACAGGTATTTGAGAGAAACCAGAGTAACCATCTAGAAAGAAAAAATGTGTATGTTTGGATAATCTTTCTAGCATTTGATCAATAAAAGGTAAGGGGTAATGATCTTTTTTAGTAGCTTTATTTAATTTGCGGAAATCAATTACCATTCTATAACCTGTAATAATTCTTTGCAGAATCAATTCATCTTTATCATTAGGAACGACAGTAACACCTCCCTTCTTAGGGACACAATGGACAGGACTTACGCACTGACTATCAGCAATGGGATAAATTATACTAGCCTCAAGAAGCTTTAGTATTTCCTTTCTTACCACTTCTTTCATTTTAGGATTCAGCCGTCGTTGGTGATCATGAACTGGTTTGGCATATTTCTCCAAATTTATTTTATGTTGACATAGAGTGGGACTAATGCCCTTAAGATCATCAAGAGTATATCCAATAGCAGCGCGGTGCTTCTTCAGAGTTTTCAATAATCTCTCTTCTTCATGCTCTGAAAGGTTAGCACTAATAATAACAGGATATATTTAAGAGTATCAGGTAACGGTTTGAGCTCAAACACGAGATCACCCTTGGGTGGAGGAGGATCCCCTAGGATTTCAACAGGCAAATTGTGTTTTAGAATGGGTTCCTGTTTAAAGAAAACTTCATCTATTTCCCTTCTTTCATTCATAAACATATCATTTTGATGGTCTAGCAAATATTGTTCTAAAGGATCACTAGGAGGTACGGCAATAGAAGCAAGACCAATAATTTCATCCTTACTAGGCAATTCCTCTTCACGGTGTTGTCTACGAAATTTAGAGAAATTGAACTCATGAGACATATCATCCAAACCGATAGTAACAATATCCTTTTCGCAGTCTATCCTAGCATTAACAGTGTTCAAGAAGGGTCTACCATATATAATGGGACAAAAACTTTCTTGTGGGGAACCAAGAACAAGAAAATCAGCAGGATATTTAGTTTTCCCACACAAGACTTCAACATCTCTAACAATTCCCATGGGTGAAATTGTATCTCTATTGGCAAGTTAAATTGTGACATCAATATCTTCTAACTCAACGGGTGCAATATCATGCATAATTTCTTTGTATAAGTCAATAGGTATTGCACTAGCACTAGCACCCATATCACACAAGCCATGATAACAATGATCTCCTATGTTAACAGAAATAACAGGCATGCCTACCACAGGTCTATGTTTATCTTTAGCACAAGGTTTAGCAATTCTAGCAGTCTCATCACAGAAATAAATAACATGCCCATCAATATTATCAGACAAGAGATCTTTAACAATAGCAATATTAGGTTCAAATTTAACTTGCTCAGGAGGTGTATAAGTTCTAATATTGCTTTTACGAACCACAGTTGAAGCTTTATCATGATCTTTTATCCTCAGAGAAAAAGGTGGTTTCTCAACATAAGCAGTAGGAACAATAGGATCATTATAAGTGATAGTCTTTTCTTCAACTTTAATAGGTGCAGCTACTTTTACTTCTACGGGAGGATGATATTTAAACCACTTCTCCTTAGGGAGATCAACATAAGCAGCAAAAGATTCACAGAAAGAAGCTACTATCTCAAAGTCAAGTCCATATTTAGTGCTAAATTTACGGAAAACATCGGTATCCATAAAAGATTTAACACAATCAAACTTAGGTGTCATACCTGACTCCTTACCTTCGTCGAGGTCCCAATCTTCATAGTTGCGTTTAATTCTTTCCAATAAGTCCCATTTGAATTCAATAGTCTTCATCATAAAAGAGCCAGCACAAGAAGTATCGAGCATGGTGCGATTGTTATTAGAAAGCCGAGCATAAAAGTTTTGAATAATTATTTCTCTTGGGAGCTCATGATTGGGGCATGAATATAACATTGATTTAAGCCTCCCCCAAGCTTGAGCGATGCTTTCTCCTTCGCGAGGCCAAAAATTATATATATAATTGCGATCACGATGAACAAGATGCATAGGATAAAACTTCTCGTGAAATTCCAATTTCAATCGTTTATAGTCCCAAGAACCCATAACATCACATAGCCTATACCATGTCAATGCGTCTCCCTCCAAAGATAAAGGGAAAACCTTCTTCTTAATAACATCATCGGGTATACCTACAAGTTTAATAATCCACAAACTTCATCCACATAGATTAAGTGTAAATCGGGATGCATTGTTCCATCTCCTGCAAAAGGATTAGCTAGCAGTTTCTCTAACATACCCGAAGGAATTTCAAAGCAAACATTTTCAGCTGGTTCAGTAGGTTGAGGAGAAACTCTTTGCTCTTCTGGACGGGGTGAAGATACCCCGAAGAAGCCCCTCAGAGGATTGCTTTCCATAGTAACAAGTGACAGTAAATTTCAGCACATATAAATATTTTCCTTACCAAATTCCACCTACCAAAGGCGCTTCACTCCCTGACAACGGCGCAAGAAAAGAGTCTTGATGACCCACAAGTATAGGGGATCTATCATAGTCCTTTCAATAAGTAAGAGTGTCGAACCCAATGAGGAGCACAAGGAAATGATAAGAGGTTTTCAGCAAGGTATTCTCTCCAAGCACTGAAATTATAGGTAACAGATAGTTTTGTGATAAGATAATTTGTAACGAGTAACAAGTAACAAAAGTAAAAGTGCAGCAAGGTGGCCCAATCCTTTTTGTAGCAAAGGACAAGCCTGGAAAAACTCTTATATAGAGAAAAGCGCTCCCGAGGACACATGGGAATTATCGTCAAGCTAGTTTTCATCACGTTCATATGATTAGCGTTCGGTACTTTGATAATTTGATATGTGGGTGGACCGGTGCTTGGGTGTTGTCCTTACTTGGACAAGCATTCCACTTATGATTAACCCCTATTGCAAGCATCCGCAACTACAAAAGAAGTATTAAGGTAAACCTAACCATAGCATGAAACATATGGATCCAAATCAGCCCCTTACGAAGCAACGCATAAACTAGGGTTTAAGCTTATGTCACTCTAGCAACCCATCATCCACTTATTACTTCCCAATGCCTTCCTCTAGGCCCAAATAATGGTGAAGTGTCATGAAGTCGACGTTCACATAACACCACTAGAGGAGAGAAAACATGCATCTCATCAGAATATCAAACGAATACCAAATTCACATGACTACTAATAGCAAGACTTCTCCCATGTCCTCAGGAACAAACGTAACTACTCACAAAGCATATTCATGTTCATAATCAGAGGAGTATTAATATGCATATAGGATCTGAACATATGATCTTCCACCAAATAAACCAACTAGCATCAACTACAAGGAGTAATCAACACTACTAGCAACCTACAGGTACCAATCTCAGACTTAGAGACAAGAATTGGATACAAGAGATGAACTAGGGTTTGAGAGGAGATGGTGCTGGTGAAGATGTTGATGGAGATTGCCCTCTCCCGATGAGAGGAGCGTTGGTGATGACGATGATGATGATTTCCCCCTCCCGGAGGAAAGTTTCCCCGGCAGAACAACTCTGCTGGAGCCCTAGATTGGTTCCGCCAAGGTTCCGGCTCGTGGCGGTGAGTCTCGCCCCAAAGCTTGCTTATGATTTTTCTTGGACGAAAGACTTCATATAGCGAAGATGTGCACGGAGGGCCAACAGGGGCCCACGAGGCGGGAGGCGCGCCCACCCTCGTGGCTGTGGTGTGGGCCCCTATGATATTTCTTCCGCCAGATTTTTTATTATTTCCAAAAATAACTTTCGTGGAGTTTCGGGACTTTTGGAGTTGTGCAGAATATGTCTCTAATATTTGCTCCTTCTCTAGCCCAGAATTCCAGCTGCCGGCATTCTCCCTCCTTATGTAAACCTTATAAAATAAGAGAGAATAGGCATAAGTATTGTGACATAATGTGTTATAACAACCCATAATGCAATAAATATCGATATAAAAGCATGATGCAAAATGGACGTATCAACGCCCCCCTTTCCTTCCCCTCTCTCTCTCCTCCTTCCCCCTTCTCCCGGTGGGAGGAGGAGTCCCCCCTTGGCGCGCCCTCCTCCTGGCCGGCTGCCTCCCCCCTAGCTCCTTTATATACGGGTGCAAGGGGGCACCTCAAGACACAACAATTGATCATTGATCTATTAGCCGTGTGTGGTGCCCCCCCCCCCATCCACCATAATCCACCTCGGTCATATCGTAGCGGTGCTTAGGCGAAGCCCTGCGTCGGTAGCATCATCATCACCGTCACCACGCCTTCATGCTGCCGAAGCTCTTCCCGGAAGCTCTACTGGATCGTGAGTTCGCGGGACGTCACCGAGTTGAACGTGTGCTGAAAGCGGAGGTGCCGTACGTTCGGTGCTGAGGATCGGTCGATCGTGAAGACGTACGACTACATCAACCATGTTGTTATAACACTTCCGCTTATGGTCTACGAGGGTACATAGACGACACTCTTCCCTCTCGTTGCTATGCATCACCATGATCTTGCATGTGCATAGGAATTTTTTTGAAATTACTACGTTCACCAATAGTGGCATCCGAGCCAGGTTTATGCGTAGATGTTATACGCACGAGTAGAACACAAGTGAGTTGTCGGCGATACAAGTCATACTTGTCGGCGTTCTGGGAATAGGGGTCCCCAGACTTGCCTGCCTGCGGCCTGCAGCGTGGCTCAAGTGGGGGCCCAGCGCGGCCCAGCTTCATCAGCTCAAGCTCAAGACCCTCGCGAGGGGCCAAGCCTCGCGGGGCGGATGATAGGAACCTTCCTCAGGAGCAGCCTCGTCAGGCAGGCTCACGAGGAGGCGGAGAGATCAAGGCAGGGTACCTCACGAGGGTGCCCCGTGACGCAAGCCATGACGATCGAGACCAGGCGGGCGCCAGGCGAGCGATAGCCCGCGTGGTGTCCTCTTTCTCCTTTGGTGCAAAGGAGGCAAGCACATGCCAAGGCATCAGGCAAAGGTTACCGCTTCGGTGCAACAAGACCAAGACCAGCAGAGCGGCAGGAAGGAGGTCATCGTGGAGCCCAGGACAGCGTCACCGTCAGAGCCTTTGGCAGCCGAAGACCAACTTTAGCCAGGATAAGTGTACTAGATGTTCCCCTTCAAAATGGCCAATTGTTGGCACCCTTCCCGCTCATTATTTGGGAAGAGGCCCAGGGCCTCCCTCTATAAATAGGACTAGCCACCACAGAGAGAGGAGGGGAGACGAAGAGACGGGTTGAACCTACCAGAGAGAGAGAGAGAGAGAAGCGACTGGGCTCACCCAAGCAGTCCATCGCACCAGCTCAAGAACAGCCCCTCACGAGGTTGTTCTTCCTTTGTACTGTTCATCATCAGCCCCTGAGGCAATCCACCACACCACAAACTAGAGTAGGGTATTACACCACAATGGTGGCCCGAACTAGTATAAACCTCGTGTCCCTTGTGTGTTCTTCTTCCTAGTTTAGATCCCTTGCTAACCATCGACGTGCGAGCTGGTAGGGGAAAGATCTCCGCACGCACCCCAGTGTTCGAACCTCAAGGGTCTACCGGAACCCGAAATCCGACATTTGGCGTGTTGTAGGGTGCGCTGAATCCTTCTTCCGCTGGTCGCGGTGATCTTCCGTCGTGTTCATGGTGACGCCGCCGAAGCTTCGCTGAAGCGCCGGGCTGCTCACGCCGCTCGAGTCGCCCAGACGGCTCCCGTCGGCGGACACCCCCGTCGTTCTCCGTCGCCTACCGCATACGCCGCCACCGGCCCGACGGGGAACGAGCAGCAGGCCTCGTCCCTGCATCCATAGGTGAGGTGAGAAGGCCGCACCGCAACTCCTTCGCTCGCCCCTTCTGGTTCTTCGTCTCGCGCGCACCGCACTCCCATGGAGGCTTGAGCCACGCTCATCGCGGCAAACAAGCTCCTACGCTACCGCCCCATCGACGACGTCTATGAGGAGTGGCTTGACCGCGTCGCCGAGCCTGTCCTCGCCACAGGGGGCTCCCCCGCGCCGTCCCTGTCGCTGCCTCGCCCTTCACCCCGTGCGGGAGGCAGGGAGCCGGAGGTGCCCCCGCCACCTCCTCCCCAGGAAGGCGCCCTGGCTCCAAGGCGCGTGGCCCCGAGCCGAGACCCTCCGCGTCCGGTGCCCGCGCAACAAGAAAGGAGCTGCCAGGAGATCCCTCGCCCCCAAGAAGGTGCTCGCGTACTCCCAGCCCCGGAGCGCCGTGATCGCGCTCCAGCGCCACCATGTCAAGACCCCGCGCTGCTCCAGGCAGCGGTGCGCGGGAACCCACAAGAGCAAGCTCCGCATCAGCAAAGAGCCCCGGTAGCGACTGCAGGCTGCCGCGCCTTCACCGTCGAGCTACGTAGCGTCGCGTGGCCCGGCAAGTTCAAGCCGGACCTGCCTCCTCGCTACGGCGGCACCGCCGACCCCACGGAGTTCCTCCAGCTCTACGAGCTGGGCATCGAAGCCGCCAACGGGGACGAAAAGGCCATGGCGAATTGGTTCCCCATGGCGCTGAAGGACGGAGCCCGAACCTGGCTCCCGACACGATCTCCTCCTGGGACGAGATGCGCATCCGCTTCATCGCCAACTTCCAAGGCACTCACGACCGGCCTCCGTCCGTGAGCGACATGCACCGCATCAAGCAGCAGCCAGGAGAGACCCTGCAAAAGTACATCCAGCGCTTCAACAACGCCCACCTCAAAATCCCCAAGGTGACTAAGGAAGCCATCATCTCAGCCTTCTCCGATGGCGTGCGTGACGTCAAGATGAAGGAGGAGCTAGCAATGCATGAAGACCTGTGCACATCCCTAGAGCTGTTCAACTTGGCAACCAAATGCGCTAGGGCTGAGGAAGGGCGCCTCTCCCTCCTCGAGCTTCCGACTGCTGATCCAGAAGAGAAGAAGCCCAAGGCCAAAGACGTGAAGCGCAAGGGGGCTGCCCTGCTCGCGGCAGAACCAGACACCAAGCAAGGCAGGGATCAGCCCGAGTCATCAAAGGGCAGCCGGTACTGCATGTACCATGACCTGCACACCCACAACACCAACGAATGTCAGGAGCTCAGGGCTGTGCGAGAAGGGCGTATCGGCCAACGCCCCGAGCGCAATGATCGGGGCTACGGCCGAGGAGGAGGAAGAGGCACATGACACTGGGAAGACCGTGGCCCTCGCCAGGGATGGTGTGGCAGACCTCGCGAGGACCGCTGGCAGGACCAGCCTAGCGAGGGAGGTTGGAGAGACCAGCCTCGCGAGGACCGCCCTCAAGGCAACGCAGGGCTCCCACCTCTGCCGCAGCCGCCAAGGAGGTACGAAGACAATCATCAGGACGAGAGAGACGGGGGCTTCCAGGAGCCGCGCGCGACCACTTGCATCCTGGGTGGTGCTCAGGCCCCGGCCTCTCAGCGCATCTTCAAGCAGTTTGCTCGCAAGGTGAATGCAGTCCTCCCCAAGCCAGAGGCCACACGCCCTCTCAGGTGGTCGTCATGCGCTATCACGTTCAGCTCGGCGGATCAGCTCAAGTGCGCGGCAACAGCCGGAGTCCTCCCCATGCTTTGCTCACCAGTCATCAGCAACGTGCAAGTCACCAGGACCATCATCGACGGCGGAGCAGGACTCAATGTCCTATCTGTCAAGACATTCAACGATCTCCAAGTGCCATACGATCAGCTCCAGCCGACCAAGCCTTTCTCAGGAGTCACCGATGGCTCCACCGTCCCGATAGGGCAAGTTCACCTTCCCGTCACCTTCGGACAGCGCAACAACTACCACACCGAGCTCATCGACTTCGACGTCCCCCACATTCACCTGCCATACAATGCCATCCTTGGGTACCCAGCTTTGGCCAAGTTCATGGCGGTGACTCACCATGGCTACAATGTCCTCAAGATGCCAGGAAGCGGAGGAGTCATCACAGTGCCTTGTGAGGAGAGGGACGCAGTGTGCTCTCTTGAGCGTGCCTTCCAAGCCGCAGCAGTCGAAGACCCAGATCACAGGAGCGGGAGACTTCCCGAGGCGATCCCCAAGAAGAAGAAGGCTTCTCCTGGTCCAAGCCCTCATGGGGTAGGCACCTCCGGAGGCGTGGCAACAGGACCAGCGCCCGTTCAAGGGGCGCCACCCTCTGTCACATAGGAAGGCGCCCGGCGCCTCCTCAAAGGGGCCCGGGGCTCTTTCATGGCGAGCCACCGACCTAGCCGGGGTCACAAGGGAGGCGCTCGGGAACCACTTGGAGGCGTGGTTCGAGGCATGTTTCCCTCAGGAAGGTATGAGGCAAGGAGGGCCAAACCTCGAGAGTTCACCACGAGGAACACCCTGGGAGCTCAGAGTCAAGAGTCATGCGCGGCCGCCGCCGCTGTTCCGCCGTGGCCCCACATCCAAGTGAGGATCTTTGGGCTGCGAATCTGCATCGACATACCAGGCTCAACCGGGCCGTGTCTCAGAGCGCCTGGCCCTCACGCTGGGACGCACGAGGGTCCACTCACAGCCACGCTCGCATGCCTTCTGCCTGCCGAACGCGGGTTGCCGCCCATCGGCGCCGAGGTGCGCCTGGAGGCTCAGGAGGTCAAGCAGCACGCGATCCTGGCAGAGATGGAGATGGCTCTCGAGGAACCCCCCGTGCCCCCGGAGCCTCCCGAGGCTCCAGGTCTGGAGGGCTCGTGAGGGCCGGTGTCCTCATCACGCGTCGTCCGCTACCTCAACATCCCGCCATCTCTGACCATATCAGGTGACACCTTTCCAATTTTCGTTTTCAGCTGGGAGCGCCCCTTGGGCTGCATCATTCCCAGGCTGCGTGGGTCCGTCCCTACGGCATGTATCCGTTTTGCTTATGTTCTTTACTTACCTTGTAGGGGGCGACCCTCGGGCTGCATTATCCCCAAGCTGCTCGGGCCGGATCCAGTGGCGTGTGCTTTCTCCGCACCTATCTAGATGGACTTGCTTATTCATACATAACATGCTTGACCTAATCGCCTACTCGATTGACACCTACTTTTGGAGCCGCTCGCTCAGGCACAGCACTTGCGCACGGGTCTGTCCCTGCAATGCCGATAAATCTGAGTGGCTGAGCTCTGGCCGCGGCAGACCTACAAGGCGCCACCTCACCAAGCCCTCAGTGCACCCGATCACTCCCTCGGAGCGACCAATGGTTGGCTGGCAACCGTAACGACGAACCTTGTTTCTCCTCGTGATTGGTACACACGACCTGCTCCAGGATTAACGCTGGCGGCCTCACGAGTCTTCTCTCCTCCTCTCCGGCGCGATCCGCTTGCACGTTAAAAGGGGGGCGCCGAGCATCGCGACCATGGGTTTCTTGGCTCTCCAGCCCTCACCCCCTGGCCTTGACCCATGGCATCGCGACCTGTCATACCAGCGGCGGCTGAGCTCGCTCGAGGGCCGGGACCTGAGGACGTAGATCATTAAGGAAAGTGCGGGGGAGAGGGAAGAAGCCCGCGAGGGCCCAACCCAGCAACACCTCAGTTGCCGTCGCACAGACACGGCACCTCATCGAGCGCCGCTCCAAACCCGCAAGATAAGTCACGCAAAAACTGATCCAACTCAGCGCTAAACCCACGCCTACTACTGCTCTGTCACGGCAAAGCTGCCTACCTTTCTTGCCCAGCGGAGGCTGGTTGAGCGCTAAAGGGGACCTCCTGAGCATCGCGACTCAGGGGCTTCTATCGACCTCGGGCCGCCACCTCTGGCAAAGGACCACGGCATCGCGACCTGGCATACCAGCGACAGCTGAAGCCTACCTGGGGACCGGGACCTGTCAGCGCAGAGCACCAAAGCCCTCGTGAGGAAAGAAAGGGGGAGCTGAGCTGGGGCAGAACAAGCATCTCGCACCGATTCATCATGAGGATATAATATTTACAAAAACATGGCCAGCGCCTTACATACCCTCCTGGGGTGCTACTTAGATTCTTTGCGGGAAATAAAAGGTGCTAATCCTAAGGAACGCCGACTACGCGTGCCTCCGCAGCAGACACCATCATCAACAGTGGGCCGCCAGGCGCCGGTGCCAACCCCATCCAGATCACCGGAGTCGGTAGCCTGAAGCGCCCGCCTGGCTCCGGGCGCGGCGCGAGATCGGGGGCTCGTACCTGTCGTCGCTCGTCTCCGAAGTCTCCAGAAGCTCGGCAGAGGCGCTAGACCCTCCAGCCCCTTCGCTGCTGCCCGAGGAGCTGCCGAGGGGACGACCGGCGGGCCTAGTTCTCGCCACGACGACACCCCGGCCGCCCTTCTCGGGGCAGCATTCCAGCCGGCGTCCTTCCGCGTCGAAGACCTTGAAGAACATTAAGAAGGCGCCATCGTATTCCAGGTGGATCATGAGGGCGCCCCTCGTCCGGCAGACCCGGGCGATCTCGCCCCAGCCTCGAGTCATGTAGACCTTTCCCAGAGCGACGACCGCAACCTCCGCTCCGGTCGAAGGGGTGCTGCAGCCAGCGTGCTGCAACCAGAGCTCCAGAGAGCCCCTCTGCGGGGTCTCGAAGGCGAAGGAGGGAGGAAGGCGAATCCAAGATTGAGGAGGCATGGCGGCGTGGAGCACAAGCTCTCGGGAGGAGCCCTCGGCATGGACTCTGTGAGGAGTGACGACACCGCTGCGTGACCGCCGGGCGCCGACGGCGGCGTCGTCTGCGTGGCGCCGGCGCCTACTCCTCCAGGGCCTCAATGCGGGCGTATAAGGGCAGCGGGAACCTGGCGGTGGCCGCCGCATCAGGGGCTCGACACCTCCTGCCGGGCGCCCTCATCTCGGCGGCAGAGGACTAGCCGTTTCTTCGGCGGAAGCAGATCGGGACCCTCTCCAGGGGCCTTTCCCTTCTCTTCTGCAGAAAACCGGCGAATCGGAGCCATTGTCGCAATGTGGAGCAAGGGCAAGGATGGAGAGGAAGGAATAGCCAGAAGAGATGGACTGAAAGGACTTGCGCCGTTCCGCACTTATAGCCGGAGGAGGCCAACCGTCGGCCTCCACGATCGCAGGTAATCATGACCCATTTCTGCGTGCAGGGACTTGTCAAGTCATGCGGTTGCCGAGGCGTCGTGGGAAGTGGAGACGCCCACGACCAATCAATCGCCATGCGGCGCCCAAGGCCGCAGGCTGTTGGGGCCCACGGCGCTTCGCACTTGCCCCATCGCTTCTCTGCTAAGACAAATCCGGGCGCGCCTTGGGCCCGGGGGCTATTGTCGGAGTTCTAGGAACGGGTGTCCCCAGACTTGCCTACCTGCGGCCTGCAGCGTGGCTCAAGTGGGGGCCCAGCGCAGCCCAGCTTCATCAGCTCAAGCTCAAGACCCTCGCGAGGGGCCAAGCCTCGCGGGGCGGACGACAGGAACCTTCCTCAGGAGCAGCCTCGTCAGGCAGGCTCACGAGGAGGCGGAGAGATCAAGGCAGGGTACCTCACGAGGGTGCCCTGTGACGCAAGCCATGACGATCGAGACCAGGCGGGCGCCAGGCAGGCGCCAGCCCGCGCGGTGTCCTCGTTTCTCCTTTGGTGCAAAGGAGGCAAGCACAAGCCAAGGCATCAGGCAAAGGTTACCGCTTTGGTGCAACAAGACCAAGACCAGCAGAGCGGCGGGAAGGAGGTCATCGTGGAGCCCAGGACGGCGTCACCGTCAGAGCCTTTGGCAGCCGAAGACCAACTTTAGCCAGGATAAGTGTACTAGATGTTCCCCTTCAAAATGGCCAATTGTTGGCGCCCTTCCCGCTCATTATTTGGGAAGAGGCCCAGGGCCTCCCTCTATAAATAGGTCTAGCCACCACAGAGAGAGGAGGGGAGACCAAGAGACGGGTTGAACCTACCAGAGAGAGAGAGAGAAGCGATTAGGCTCACCCAAGCAGTCCATCGCACCAGCTCAAGAACAGCCCCTCGCGAGGTTGTTCTTCCTTTGTACTGTTCATCATCAGCCCCTGAGGCAATCCACCACATCACAAACTAGAGTAGGGTATTACACCACAATGGTGGCCCGAACTAGTATAAACCTCGTGTCCCTTGTGTGTTCTTCTTCCTATTTTGGATCCCTTGCTAACCATCGAGACGCGAGCTGGTAGGGGAAAGATCTCCACGCGCACCACAGTGTTCGAACCTCAAGGGTCTACCGGAACCCAAAATCTGACAATACTGCTTACCAGCATGTCATACTTTGGTTCGGCGGTATTGTTGGATGAAGCGGCCCGGACCGACATTATGCGTACGCTTACGCGAGACTGGTTCTACTGATGTGCTTTGCACATAGGTGGCTGGCGGGTGTCAGTTTCTCCAACTTTTGTTGAACCGAGTGTGGCTACGCCCGGTCCTTGTGAAGGTTAAAACAACACTAACTTGACGAAATATCGTTGTGGTTTTGATGCGTAGATAAGAATGGTTCTTGCTCAGCCCGTAGTAGACACATAAAACTTTCAACAAAAAAGTAGAAGACGTCTAACTTGTTTTTGAAGGGCATGTTGTGATGTGATATGTTCAAGGAATGATGCTATATTTTTGTATGAGATGATCATGTTTTGTAACGGAGTTATCGGCAACTGGCTGGAGCCATATGGTTGTCGCTTTATTGTATGCAATGCAATCGCCAAGTAATTGCTTTACTTTATCACTAAGCGGTAGCGATAGTCGTAGAAGCAATAGTTGGAGAGACGACAATGATGCTACGATGGAGATCAAGGTGTCGCGCTGGTGACGATGGTGATCATGACGGTGCTTTGGAGATGGAGATCGAAGGCACAAGATGATGATGGCCATATCATACTACTTATATTGATTGCATGTGATGTTTATCCTTTATGCATCTTATTCTGCTTTGTTTGACGATAGCATTATAAGATGATCTCTCACTAAATTTCAAGGTAAAAGTGTTCTTCCTGAGTATGCACCATTGCCAAAGTTCTTCGTGCCGAGACACCACGTGATGATCGGGTGTGATAAGCTCAACGTTCATCTTCAACGGGTGTAAGACAGTTTTGCACATGTAGAATGCTCGAGTTAAACTTGACGAGCCTAGCATATGCAGATATGGCCTCAGAACACTGAGACCGAAAGGTCGAGCGTGAATCATATAGTAGATATGATCAACATAGTGATGTTCACCATTGAAAACTACTCCATCTCACGTGATGATCGGTTATGGTTTAGTTGATATGGATCACGTGATCACTTAGATGATTAGAGGGATGTCTATATAAGTGGGAGTTCTTAAGTAATATGATTAATTGAACTTAAATTTATCATGAACTTAGTCCTGGTAGTATTTGCATAACTATGTTGTAGATCAATAGCTCACGATGTTGCTCCCCGTTTATTTTGATATGTTCCTAGAGAAAAAATATGTTGAAAGATGTTAGTAGCAATGATGCGGACTTGGTCCATGATATGAGGATTATCATCATTGCTGCAAAGAAGTATTATGTCCTTGATGCATCGCTGGGTGATGAGGGAGTCCTGGATTAGGGGGTCCTCGGACTGCCGGACTATATACTGTGGCTGAACTGTTGGACTATGAAGATACAAGATTGAAGACTTCCTCCTGTGTCTGGATGGGACTCTCCTTGGCGTGGAAGGCAAGCTCGGCAATTCGGATATGTAGATCTCCTCCCTTGTAACCGACTCTGTGTAACCCTAGCCCCCTCCGATGTCTATATCAACCGAAGGGTTTAGTCCATAGGACAAGAACAATCATAACCATAAGCTAGCTTCTAGGGTTTAGCCTCTACGATCTCATGGTAGATCAACTCTTGTAATACTCATATCATCAAGATCAATCAAGCAGGAAGTAGGGTATTACCACCATCGAGAGGGCCCGAACCTGGGTAAACATTGTGTCCCCCGCCTCCTGTTACCATCCGCCTTAGACGCATAGTTCGGGACCCCCTACTCGAGATTCGCCAGTTTTGACACCGACATTGGTGCTTTCATTGAGAGTTCCACTGTGCCGTCAACGCAAGGCTTGATGGCTCCTTCGATCATCAGCAACGATGCGATCCAAGGTGAGCTTCCCCCCCCCCCCCCCGGACAGATCTTTGTATTCGGCGGATTCGCACTGTGGGCCAACTCGCTTGGCCATCTAGAGCAGATCGAAAGCTACGCCCCTGGCCGTCAGGTCAGGTTTGGAAGCTTGAATTATACTGCCGACATCCGCGGAGACTTGATCTTTGACGGATTCGAGCCCATGTCAGGTGCGCCGCACAGGCACGACGAGCATGACTTAGCTCTATCGTCGGAGGGTGTTCGGGAGATTGAGGGAGTCCTGGATTAGGGGGTCTCCGGACAGCCCGACTATATCCTTTGGCCAGACTGTTGGACTATGAAGATACAAGATTGAAGACTTCGTCCCGTGTCCGGATGGGACTCTCCTTGGCGTGGAAGGCAAGCTTGGCAATACGAATATGTAGATCTCCTCCCTTGTAACCGACTCTGTGTAACCCTAGCCCCCTCCGATGTCTATATAAACCGGAGGGTTTAGCCCGTAGGACAAGAACAATCATACCATAGGCTAGCTTCTAGGGTTTAGCCTCTACGATCTCGTGGTAGATCAACTCTTGTAATACTCATATCATCAAGATCAATCAAGCAGGAAGTAGGGTATTACCTCCATCTAGAGTGCCTGAACCTGGGTAAGCATTGTGTCCCCTGCCTCCTGTTACCATCCGCCTTAGACGCACAGTTCGGGACCCCCTACCCGAGATCCGCCAGTTTTGACACCGACATTGGTGCTTTCATTGATAGTTCCATTGCGCCGTCACCGTAAGGCTTGATGGCTCCTTCGATCATCGGTAACGATGCGGTCCAGGGTGAGGTTTTCCTCTTCGGACAGATCTTCGTATTCGGCGGCTTCGCACTACGGGCCAACTCACTTGGCCATCTGGAGAAGATCGAGAGCTATGCCCCTGGCCACCAGGTCACGCTCGGAAACTTGAACTACACTGCCGACATCCACGGAGACTTGATCTTCGACGTATTCGAGCCCATGCCAGGTGCACCGCACGATCACGACAAGCACGATTTAGCTCTGTCGTCGGACAGTGTTCGGGAGATCACACCTGCAACTACTCCGGCCCTCAGTCCGGAGAAAATTGCGCCATCCAAGGATGGGTGCATAGACCCTACCATGGAGGCCGCACTCTCAGTGGCGATAGAGCCGGATACTGACTTCACCCCTCACGAGCCGTGTTGCCAAACCACAGGATTCATCTCTGGCCACGGACTCCGAGCCGCGTGCGTCCGTGCCGATCGAATCCGATTGGGCGCCGATCATGGAGTTTACCTTCGCGGATATCTTTCAGCACTCGCCTTTCGGCGACGTGCTAAATTCATTAAGGACTCTCTCCTTGTCAGGAGAACCTTGGCCGAACTATGTCCGGCCAGAATGGGATGCGGACGACGAAGAAATTCGCTGCCCACCCAATACTCACTTAGTAGCCACTGTCGATGATTTAACCGACATGCTCGACTTCGACTCCAAAGACAACGACGGTATGGACGACGATGCAGGAGATGAACAGGAACCACCACCGACAGGGCGCCGGACCGCCACCTCATCATATGATATATATATATATATATGGTGGATACCCCCAAAGAAGGCAATGGCGACAAGACAGCGGAGGATGACCCCTCCAAGGAGCAACCCAAGCACCAATGTCAGCGGCGCCGCTCTGAGTCCCACCATAGCAAAAGTAGTGATACCTGCACAAGAGACAATAGCACTCAGGATAGTGCTGAAGATGACAACAATCCCCGCCAGCACGATTTAGAGCGGGAGGGTGAACAAGCTAGCCCTCCAGAACAGGCAACAAATGGAGAAACGTAGGACGACAACTACATGCCTCTCTCCGAAGATGAGGTGAGCCTCGGCGACGAAGAATTTATCGTGCCTGAGGATCCCATCAAGCAGGAGTGCTTCAAGCGCCGGCTTACAGCCACATCAAATAGCCTGAAGAAAAAGCAACAACAGCTTCGAGCCTATCAAGATTTGCTAGCAGATAGATGGACTAAAGATCTTGTGGCCGAGGAATACGAACTCGAATGCCCCTCCAAGAGTTACCGAAAGCACAGGTCGCTACCCCGACTCGAAGAGGAAGCATTGAAACCTACTTCACCAGCGTATGATGCGGCTGACCGGCCACCTCGTGGCCGAGACAGAGAGGCGTTTCAGCCTGAAGTTCAGCCTGCACCCCGCCGCCATTCAAAAAAAATACCAAGGCCCGGGGCAACACGCGGGACCTGCGAGACGTATTGGAAAGCAGGGCAAAACATGCAAGATCGATATACGGGTCACGAGGGCGCGCACCAACGTGGGATGATGACCTTCACGCTGGATACACTAAAAATAAATCCGGCTGGGCCGAATACAGCAGACAAGACTCATATGAACTGCGTCGTGATATAGCCCGGCCAAGAGGCGCCACACACCCCTTATGCTTCACTGATGAAGTTATGGATCACGAATTCCCAGAGGGTTTTAAACCCGTAAATATCGAATCGTATGATGGTACAACAGATCCCGCGGTATGGATTGAGGATTTCCTCCTCCACATCCACATGGCTCGTGGTGATGATTTACATGCCATCAAGTACCTCCCACTAAAACTCAAAGGACCAGCTCAGCATTGGCTGAATAGCTTGCCAGCAGACTCCATCGGTAGTTGGGAGGATTTGGAAGATGCATTCCTTGACAACTTCCAGGGCACTTATGTGCGACCACCGGATGCTGATGACTTCAGCCATATAACTCAGCAGCCAGGGGAATCGGCCAGTCAATTCTGGACATGGTTCCTAACTAAGAAAAACCAAACAGTCGACTGTCCGGATGCAGAGGCCTTAGCGGCATTCAAGCATAACATCTGTGACGAGTGGCTCGCCTGGCACCTCGGCCAGGAGAAGCCGAAGTCTATGGCCGCCCTCACGACACTCATGACCCGCTTTTGCGCGGGCGAGGATAGCTGGCTGGCTCGCAGCAACAACACATCAAGGAATCCGGGCACTTCAGACACTAAATATGCCAAGGGCAGACCATGTCATAACAGACACAAGCGCCGCAACAACGGCGATAACGTCGAAGATACAGCAGTAAATGCCGGATTCAAAGGCTCTAGATCCGGTTAGCGGAAAAGGCCATTCAAAAGAAGTACTCCGGGCCCGTCCAGTTTGGATCGTATACTGGATTGCTCGTGTCAAACCCACGGCACCCTCGATAAGCCAGCCAATCACACCAACAGAGAAAGCTGGGTGTTCAAGCAGGCCGGCAAATTGGATGCCGAAAACAAGGACAAGGGGCTGCATAGTGATGACAAGGAGGAGCCCCGGCCGCCGAACATGGGAGGACAAAAGAGGTTCCCCCCACAAGTGAAGACGGTGAACATGATATACGCCACCCACATTCCCAGGAGGGAGCGGAAGCATGCACTAAGGGATATCTATGCAATGGAGCTTTTCGCCCCAAAGTTCAACCCATGGTCCTCTTGTCCGATCACCTTCGATTGCAGGGACCACCCCACTAGTATCCGTCAGGGCGGATCCGCCGCATTGGTCCTAGACCCCATCATTGACGGATTTCACCTCACTTGAGTCCTCATGGACGGCGGTAGCAGCCTGAACCTGCTCTATCAGGATACAGTGCGCAAAATGGGTATAGATACCTCGAGGATCAAACCCACCAAAACCACCTTTAAGGGTGTCATCCCAGGTGTAGAGGCCCATTGCACGGGCTCAATCACACTGGAAGTGGTCTTCGGATCTCCGGACAATTTCCGAAGCGAGGAGTTAATCTTCGATATCGTCCCGTTCCGCAGTGGCTATCACGCACTGCTCGGGCGAACCGCATTCGCAAAATTCAATGTGGTACCACATTATGCATACCTCAAGCTCAAGATGCCAGGACCTAGGGGGTCATAACAGTCAATGGAAACACAGAGCGCTCACTCCGCACGGAGGAGCATAGTGTGGCCCTCGCAGCAGAAGCACAAAGCAGCCTCTTAAGGCAAACCGCCAATTCGACGATACAGCCCCCGGACACCGTCAAGCGAGTCCGGAGTAACCTGCAGCAGGATCGCCTAGCACGTTCAGAGCTCGCCTAGCAATGGCACCCATCCTAGTCCCAGTCAAGCGACGAAATCCCTGCCGCGCGTACATAATTTACGCACTGAAAATACCATGGGCACAGGCGGGGGCACGATCAAGGCACGTTCCGCAATGCGGCTCAACCGCCCTAAGGGCTGCATACCTTTATCATTTTTTCTCTTTCAGGACCTTACTCTCTGGAGGACCTTTCCGGCAGTATGATTGTCGGACACATTACGGGAAGGAACAACCAAGGAGGCAAGAAGCTAAGTCGTACAAGGGAACCCCCAGGTGGTCTCTAATAACAATCGACATACCCGTTTTTTAATACCCGACACGCAGCCTGCCCTTGGATAGGACATGTCAAATAGTCCTATTTTTTCTTATTGCACTACTTGTATCAGTACGCTTCGACGTATTATTTAAATAACAATGCATAGCATTAGTCTATTATTGCATTATCCATCCCTTTTTCTTATATGTTTATTTACGTCAATTTGCACCCGTACATTCTGGTACGGCCAGTACGCCAGGGGCTTTCGTATACCCCATAATATGGCGTGAGAAGTCCGAACACTTTCGATAGTGCGGCACCTCGAACTTATAGCATTATATGCATCAGCTCCGAATCATGTCTTGGGTCAATAATTGGGTTTGCCCGGCTCCCATGTTTTGGTACCTTATGTTCCGCTATATCGGCTAAGGTAGCGCTGGAAGAACTACTGTGATTGTGTCCCGGTTCTTCCGGACGAGCACCTCAGTAGAGAAAGCCGAAAACTGACTGTCATGATAAGGCGAGAGCTGATCGCTGTTCGAGAGGTCCCAAGTCCCTAAAGACTTTTTCCGCTTCGGGCGAGGAGTCGGCCTTGCCCGACTTAGGTGTATATAGCGCCCCAAATTCGGCCTTCCGAATACTAGGGGCTTCGCAAAAATTTAAAATTGTAGACTTCTATGGCTAAGTGAGAGTGATAAAGCCTTATAGTCCGATTGCCTGGTTCGTTGTGCTGAACACCTCCCTCGATGGACCCAAAATTGGGATAAAGAGTGCTCAGGTTTATCCGTAACACCCAAGATTAGTTACATGGGGCGAAGCCGACGACCGCCAACTCTCAGATTGTATAAACGGACGCACAGAAGGTAATATTTTAAATTCAAAAAGCGTTGCATAGCGCAAATGAACTAGTTTCACATTACAGGATCACACGAGCACGATCATTCAAAAATTACATCTTTAGCACATTCCTCCGCCACAAGGCGGGAACCCTTCAGGATACTGTCATAATACATCTCGGGGCAGCGATGCTCCTTGCCCTCCAGCGGCCCCTCCTTCACCAGCTTCACGGCGTCGAGCTTCAGCCAGTGCACCTTCGCCCGGGCAAAAGCCCTGCGCGCACCCTCGATGCAGACGGACTGCTTTATAACTTCAAGCCGTGGGCAGGCATCCACAAGCCGCATCACCAGACTGAAGTAGCTGTTAGGCAGGGGATCGCCAGGCCACATCCGGACTATAAGACCCTTCAAGGCCTGTTCGGCCGCCTTGTGGAGCTCGACCAGTTGCTTCAGCTGGTCGCTCAAGGGCATTGGGCGTTCGGTCCCAGTATATTGGCACCAGAACAACTTCTCCGTCGAGCTCCCCTCCTCAGCCCGGTAAAACTCCGCGGCATCCAACACACTGCGGGGAAGATCTGTGAACGCTCCTGGAGAGCTCCGAACTCAGGTAAGTAAAAGGAAAGTTTCCTTTACATGCTTTCTTTGCATAATGAATGCCTTACCGGTGCTATCTTCTTCACCGCATCAATCTCCTGGAGGGCCTTGTGGGCTTCAGCCTTGGCGTTTTGTGCACTTTCGAGCGCCTTCGCAAGCTCGGACTCTCGCGTCTTAGAGTCAAGCTCCAAGGACTCGTGTTCTTTGACGAGAGCCTGGAGCTCTTGCTGCACCTCACCCACCCGAGCTTCTTGCTTTTCTCGCTCAATGCACTCCTTGGCTGCTTTGTTTTCGGCCTCGGACAACGCCTTCTTCAGGGTCGCCACTTCGGTCGTGGCCCCTGGCACATTCATGATGATCCTATTATTTTACAACCAAATTTCTTTTTAATATATAGACAAGGTATTGCTTACCTTTGCTCTCCTCGAGCTGCCTCTTGGAAAGGTCGATCTCTTCCTCGAACCGCTCAAGGTCCTGTTTTAGTGCAGCAACCTCCGCAGTACGTGCGGCGGCAGCCAAAAGTGAAGCCTGCATAAGCATATAGACATATTCGGATTAGACTCCTGAGTCATTATTTGATCCTCTATTCGGCCTTTCTTCGCGAACGCCAAACAGAGCATCAGGGGCTACTGTCTATGTGGTAATATTTTCCTATATTTTGATTACTTACCTGAAAGCCTGTTAGGAGGCTGGCGCAAGCTTCAGTTAGCCCGTTTTTGGCGGACTGAACCTTCTCGATCACCGCACTCATGATAGTGCGGTGCTCTTCGTTGATGGAAGCGCGCGAAGCGCTTCCAGCAAGTTGTCCGGTGCCTCCAGATGGACAGAGGCCACCGGCACGGGCGGCTTGCCCCTCTTAACAGGGGATCGCCTGCCGGAGTCCGGAACCACCGGAGGTTCTGACGCAGTGTTCGGCTGGGGGCCGAACTTGGAACCTCTGGGAGTCTTGTTCCCTTTGCGCCCAGGGTCCGGAAGGTCGCCCCGAGGCGCCTCCAGGACTACCTCCCCTCGGCTCGGTACCCATTGAGACAACACCTCGACGTTGTCCGTAGGACGAGGGGTGGAGGCGATTGGAAGTGAATCGCTATTCATATCCGACGGGTCCAAAGAACCATCCGACGAAGATACGTCGATACGGGCTCGGGACGGACTACATAATCATATTCGGCGTAAGGAGAAGCAGTGCAATAGAAACGTACCATGAATTACTATGGTATCCGGATACTTACGACTTCGCCAGGGGCTTGAACCTGGGTAACCACTCGTCATCGCTGTAGGCGGCCATCATGGAGCAGTCCGGAAGGAGGGTCCTTCCCTTCTTGGACCCTTCGGCCTCCCCGGTTGGGGCGGCCTTCCTTTTCTTGTGTCCCCCAGCTGCAGGGGGGGGGGGGACTTTCCTCTTCCTCCTCCTCTTTTTCATGGGAGGAGTGCGCCTCGGAGTTATTGGACGATGAGTCCGATATAACCCTGCGCCGGAGACCCTTTCGGGTCCCCGTGGCCTTCTTCTTGGCCTTCTTCATCGGCACCTCGTAAGGCGCCGGGACCAGCATCTCCGTTATGCAGGATCTTCAGGCAGGGGGGCTGGGCAATCGATCTGCTCCGCTGTCTCTACCCACTCCTGTTAATGGCATGGAAGCTCAGATCCCGCACATGATTAAACTGGGGCAAATAAATGTCCTGTGAGATATAAAAACTTAACGGATTGGCAGGGCGCTTTGCGCTGAGTCCGCGGTCCTCGGTAAGGGGAGGAGGTACCTCGGCACCCTTGAACAGCACCCTCCAGACGTCCTTGTGTGTTGTGTCGAAGAGCTCTCGCAGCGTCTGGTGCTTGGCCGGGTCGAACTCCCACAAATTGAATGCCCGTCGTTGACACAGGAGGATCCGGCGGAAGAGCATGACCTGGACCACATTGACGAGTTTGATTTTCTTGCTCATCATGTTCTTGATGCAGGTCTGGTGTCCGGTCAGCTCTATCGAGGAACCGCGGGATAGGCCCTTCTCATTCCAGGAGGTGAGCTGCGTGGGGATTCCGGATCGAAATTCGGGGGCCGTCACCCAGTTGGTGTCGCGCGGCTCGGTGATGTAGAACCACCTCGATTGCCACCCCTTTATGGTCTCCACATAGGAGCCTTCGAGCCAGGTGACATTAGGCATTTTGCCCGCTATGGCGCCTCCGCACTCCGCTTGCTGGCCGACCACCACCTTCAGTTTAACATTGAAGGTCTTCATCCACAGGCCGAAGTGGGGTCTGATGCGGAGGAAGGCCTCGCACATGATGATAAACACGATGTTGAGGATGAAATTGGGAGCCAGATCATGAAAATCCAGCCCGTAGTAGAACATGAGCCCGCGGACAAATGGGTGGAGGGGAAATCCCAGTCCGCGGACGAAGTGGGGAAGAAAAACCACCCGCTCATGAGATTCTGGAGTCGGGACGATCTGCCCCTCATCTGGCAGCCGGTGTGCGATATCCGCAGCCAGGTATCCGGCTTCCCGTAGCTTTTTGATGTCCTCCTCCATAAGGAGGAGACCAGGCACTTGCCTCCCGCTCCGGACATGCTTGGAGTGGTTTGAGGAGAAAAAAACGCGAACTTGGGCGCTGGAGCTCGAGTGCGCAAGAATGGATGAGCAAGGAGGAAGAAGGCGTGGGTAAAAAGGGTGAATCCTTGTCCCTTTATAAGGGCGGTAGAGGTGATGCGCCTCCCCACTTACCTGGTAAAGTCGCTTATTCCCCAAGTGCCATAATTGATGGCACGGCTGGGTTACCCACACCCATATTGATGAGAATCCCGTGATGAGGGGACACGATCTCTGCTTCCACAAGACGTGCCAAGGAAACCGCCTCGCGGTATGTGCGGTGGCTGGTTGTGATGTCATGCGGCAAAATGCGTCAGCAGATTAGATTTGTGGAAATGTTATTCTCTCTCTACGGGGGTATGTGGAACTTGTTTTGCAGAGCCGGACACTATCCTTGTGTTCAAAATCTTCTACGGAGTATTTGGAGGAGGAACCTGCCTTGCAATGCTGAAGACAAATCTACGCGCCGGACTCATCGTCATTGAAGCCTAGTTCAGGGGCTACTGAGGGAGTCCTGGATTAGGGGTTCTCCGGACAGCCGGACTATATCCTTTGGCCGGACTGTTGGACTATGAAGATGTTGGAAATATGCCCTAGAGGCAATAATAAATTGATTATTATTATATTTCCTTGTTCATGATAATCGTTTATTATCCATGCTAGAATTGTATTGATAGGAAACTCAGATACATGTGTGGATACATAGACAACACCATGTCCCTAGTAAGCCTCTAGTTGGTCGCTCGTTGATCAATAGATGGTTACAGTTTCTGACCATGGACATTGGATGTCGTTGATAACGGATCACATCATTAGAAGAATGATGTGATGGACAAGACCCAATCCTAAGCCTAGCACAAGATCATGTAGTTAGTATGCTACAGCTTTTCTAATGTCAAGTATCGCTTCCTTAGACCATGAGATTGTGCAACTCCGGATACCGAGGAATGCTTTGGTGTGCCAAACGTCACAACGAATCGGGTGGCTATAAAGGTACACTACGGTATCTCCGAAAGTGTCATTGGGTGGCATGAATCGAGATAGGATTTGTCACTCCGTAAACGGAGAGGTATCTCTGGGCCCACTCGGTAGGACATCATCATATCAGTACAATGTGATCAAGGAGTTGATCACGGATGATGTGTTACGGAACGAGTAAAGAGACTTGCGTAACGAGATTGAACAAGGTATTGGGATACCGACGATCGAATCTCGGGCAAGTATCGCATCGATAGACAAAGGGAATTGTATACGGGATTGATTAAGTCCTTGACATCGTGGTTCATCCGATGAGATCATCGTGGAACATGTGGGAGCCAACATGGGTATCCAGATCCCGCTGTTGGTTATTGACCGAGAACGCCTCGGTCATATTCAGATGTCTCCAACCCGTAGGGTCTACACACTTAAGGTTCGGTGACGCTAGGGTTATAGAGATATTAGTATGCGGTAACCCGAAGTTGTTCGAGTCCCGGATGAGATCCCGGACGTCACGAGGAGTTCCGGAATGGTCCGGAGGTAAAGAATTATATATAGGAAGTCCTATTTGGGACATCGGGACAAGTTTGGGGTCATCGGTATTGTCTGGGACCACCGGAGGGGTCCTGGGCCCACCGGTGGGGCCACCTGCCCTGGGGGCCACATGGGCTGTAGGGGTGCGCTTGGCCTATATGGGCCAAGGGCACCAGCCCCAAGAGGCCCATGCGCCAAGAGAGAAAAAGGGAGAGTCCACAAGGGAAGGCACTCCGAGGTGCCTTGGGAGGATGGACTCCTCCCACCCTTGGCCGCACCCTTCCTTGGAGGAAGGGGCAAGGGCTGCGCCTCCCCTCCCTTGGCCCTATATATAGTGGGGAAAAGGAGGAGCAAACCAATCTAAGGCCTGGTGCCTCCTCTCCCTCCCGTGACACATCTTCCTCCTCCCGCAGGCTTAGCGAAGCCCTGTTGGAATCCCGCTACTTCCACCACGCCGTCAGGTTGCTGGATCTCCATCAACCTCTCCTCTTCCTTGCTGGATCAAGGCGTGGGAGACGCCTCCGTTCCGCACGTGTGTTGAACGCGGAGGTGCCGTCTGCTCGCACTAGGATCATCGGTGATTTGAATCACGACGAGTACGACTCCATCAACCCTGTTCACTTGAACGCTTCCGCTTAGCGATCTACAAGGGTATGTAGATGCACTCTCCTTCCCTCGCTGCTGGTTTCTCCATAGATAGATCTTGGTGACACGAGGAAAATTTTGAATTTCTGCCACGCTACCCAACAAATGGCATCATGAGCTAGGTCTATTGCGTAGATTCTATGCACGAGTAGAACACAAAGTAGTTGTGGGCGTTGATTTTGTTCAATATGCTTGCCGTTACTAGTCTTATCTTGATTCGCGGCATCGGGATGAAGCGCCCGACCAACCTTACACGCATTTCACGTGAGACCGGTTCCACCGATCGACATGCACTAGATGCATAAGGTGGCTGGCGGGTGTCTGTCTCTCCTACTTTAGTCGGATCGGATTCGATGAAAAGGGTCCTTATGAAGGGTAAATAGCAATTGGCATATCACGCTGTGGTTTTGCGAGGTAAGAAACGTTTGCTAGATACCCATAGCAGCCACGTAAAACATGCAACAACATTAGAGGACGCCTAACTTGTTTTTGCAGGTATGCTATGTGATGTGATATGGCCAAGAAGAATGTGATGAATGATATGTGATGTATGAAATTGATCATGTTCTTGTAATAGGATTCACGACTTGCATGTCGATGAGTATGACAACGGCAGGAGCCATAGGAGTTGTCTTTATTTATTCATGACCTGCGTGTCAACATAAACGCTATGTAATTACTTTACTTTATTGCTAACCGTTAGCTGTAGTAGTAGAAGTAATAGATGACGGACAACTTCAAGAAGACACGATGATGGAGATCATGATGATGGAGATCATGGTGTCATGCCGGTGACGATGATGATCATGGAGCCCCAAGATGGAGATCAAAAGGAGCAAAGTGATGATGGCCATATCATGTCACTATTTGATTGCATGTGATGTTTATCATGTTTATGCATCTTATTTGCTTAGAACGGCGGTAGTAAATAAGATGATCCTTACAACAATTTCAAGAAGTGTTCTCCCTAACTGTGCACCGCTACTACAGTTAAATGCTTCAAGCACCACGTGATGATCGGTGTGATAGATCCTTACGCTCACATACAACGGTGTAAGACAGTTTTACACATGCAAAACACTTAGGGTTAACTTGACGAGCCTAGCATGTACAGACATGGCCTCGAACACGTAAGACCGAAGGTCGAGCATGAGTCGATAGAAGATACGATCAACATGAAGATGTTCACCGACGTTGACTAGTCCGTCTCACGTGATGATCGGACACGGCCTAGTTGACTCGGATCATGTAATCACTTAGATGACTAGAGGGATGTCTATCTGAGTGGGAGTTCATAAGATGAACTTAATTATCCTGAACATAGTCAAAAAGATTTTGCAAATTATGTCGTAGCTCGCGCTTTAGTTCTACTATTTTAGATATGTTCCTAGAGAAAATATAGTTGAAAGTTGTAGTAGCAATTATGCGGACAAGACAAGGCTTATGTCCTTAATGTACCGCTTTCAAGTGTGCTGGACCTCGAACGTGGTATGTGGATGTTGTAACATTTGGCATACACGCTTTGATGACTACATGATAGTTCGGTAATGACAAATGGTTTAGAATTGAGGCAATCAAGACATTTTGAAATGTCACGAAACATATGAGATGTTTCGAGGGCTGAAATTGGGATTTCAGGCTCGTGCCCACGTCAAGAGGTATAAGACCTCCGACGATTTTCTTGGCCTGCAAACTAAGGAAGAAAAGCTCAATCGTTGAGCTTGTGCTCAGATTGTCTGAGTACAACAATCACTTGAATCGAGTGGGAGTTGATCTTCCAGATTAGATAGTGATGCTTCTCCAAAGTCATTGCCACCAAGCTGCTAGAGCTTCGTAATGAACTATAACATATCAGGGATAGATATGATGATCCTTGAAATATTCGCGATGTTTGACACCGCGAAAGTAGAAATCAAGCAGGAGCATCAATTGTTGATGGTTAGTGAAACCACTAGTTTCAAGAAGGGCAAGGGCAAGAAGGGATACTTCATGAAACGGCAAATCAGCTGCTGCTCTAGTGGAGAAACCCAAGGTTGAACCTAAACCCGAGACCGAAAGTGCTTCGTAATAAGGGAACAGCCAACGGAGCAGAATTACCCTAGATACTTGGTAGATGAGAAGGCTGGAAAGGTAGATAGAAGTATATTGATATACATTATGTTAATGTGTACTTTACTAGTACTCCTAGTAGCACCAGGGTATTAAGATACCGGTTCGGTTGCTAAGTGTTAGTAACTCAAATAAAAGAGCTACGGAATAAAACGGAGACTAGCTAAAGGTGAGTCGACGATATGTGTTGAAGTGTTTCCAAGTTTGATGTGATCAAACATCGCACGCCCTCTACCATCAAGATTAGTATTAAACCTGAATAATTGTCATTTGGTGTTTATGCTGAGCATAGACATGATTGGATTATGTCTATCGCAATACGGTTATTCATTTAAGGAGAATAATGGTTACTCTGTTTATTTGAATGATACCTTCAATGGTCTTGCACCCAAATAAATGGTTTATTGAATCTCGATCGTAGTGATACACATTTTCATGCCAAAAGTATAAGATAGTAATGATAGTACCACTTACTTGTGGCACTCGCCATGTAAGTCATATTGGTGTAAACGCATGAAGAAGCTCCATGTTGATGGATCTTTGGACTCACTCATTTATGAAAAGTTTGAGACATGCTAACCATGTCTATTGGTGTATATGCATGAAGAAACTCCATGCAGATGGATCGCTTGGACTCACTAGATTTTGAATCACTTGAGATATGCAAAACATACCACATGGGCAAGATGACTGAAAAGCCTCGGTTTCAAAGAAGATGGAACAAGGTAGCAACCTGTTGGAAGTAACACATTTTGATGTGTGCAGTCCAATGAGTGCCGAGGCATGCAAATGAATATCATTATGTTCGACTTCACAGATGATTCGAGTATATGTTGAGTATATTTACTTGATGAAACACAAGTCTGAATTGTTGAATGGTTCAAGTAATTTCAGAGTGAAATTGAAGATCTTCGTGACAAGAGGATAAAATGTCTGTGATGTGATCATAGAGATGGATGTCTGAGTTGCGAGTTTTGGCACACTATTAAGACATTGTGGAAATTTTTCACAATTAATACCGCCGAACACCATAGTGTGATGGTGTGTCCGAACATCATAGTTGCACTCTATTGGATATGGTGCGTACCATGATGTCTCTTATCGAATTACCACTATCGTTCATGGGTTAGGCATTAGAGACAACCGCACTCACTTTAAATAGGGCACCACGCAAATCCGTTGAGACAACACCGTATGAACTATGGTTTAGAGAAACCTAAGCTGTTGTTTCTCAAAAGTTTGGGGCTGCAACGCTTATATGAAAAACGTTTCAGGCTGATAAGCTCGAACCCAAAGCGGATAAACTGCATCTTCATAGGACACCCAAAACAGTTGGGTATACCTCCTGTCTCAGATCCGAAAGCAATAGGGATTGTTTCTCGAATCGGGTCCTTTCTCGAGGAAAAGTTTCTCTCGAAAGAATTGAGTGGGAGGATGGTGGAGACTTGATGAGGTTATTGAACCATCACTTCAACTAGTGTGTAGCAAGGCACATGATTGTTCCTGTGGCACCTACACCAATTGAAGTGGAAGCTTATGATAGTGATCATGAGACTTCGGATCAAGTCACTCCCAAACCTCGTAGGGTGACAAGGATGTGTACTACTTCAGAGTGGTACGTAAATCCTGTCTTGGAAGTCATGTTGCTAGACAACAATGAACCTACGAGTTATGGAGAAGCGATGGTGGGCCCGGATTCCGATGAATGGCTCGAGGCCATATAATCCGAGAGAGGATCCATATATGAAAACAAAGTGTAGACTTTGAAAGAACTACTTGATGGTCATAAGACTGTTAGGTACATATGGATTTTAAAAGGAAGACGGACAATGATGGTTAATGTCACCATTAAGAAAGCTCGACTTGTCAGTAAAATGTTTTCCGACAAGTTCAAGGAGTTGATCTGCGATGAGACTTTCTCACCAGAAGCGATGCTAAGAGTCTGTTGGAATTATGTTAGCGATTACTGCATTATTTATGAAATTGTGCGATAGGATGTCAAAACATTGTTTCTCGACGCTTTTCTTGAGGAAAGGTTGTATGTCATACAGCCGTAAGGTTTTGTCAATCCCGAAAGATGCTAATAAGTATGCAAAGCACCAAAGCAATCCTCCCGAGGACTGGAGTAAGCATCTCGGAGTTGGAATGAACACTTTGATGAGTTGATCAAAGATTTTGGGTTTATACAAGGTTTATGAGAGACTTGTATGTCCAAAGAAGTGAGTGGGAGCACTATAGAATTTCGATGAGTATATGTTATTGATCGAAATGATGTAGAATTTCCGAAAGCATACAGGTTATTTAAAAGTGTTTTCAATGGAAAACCTGGATTAAGCTACTTGAACATTGAGCATCAAGATCTATAAGGATAGATCAAAATTGCTCAATAGTACTTTCAAACGAACACATACCATGACAAGATTTTGAAGGAGTTCAAAATAGATCAGCAAAGAAGGAGTTCTCGGCTGTGTTACAAGATATGAGAATTGAGCAAGACTCAAGACATGACCACGGCAGAATAGAGAGAAAGGACGAAGGTCGTCCCCTATGCTTAGACATAGGCTCTAAAGTATGCTATGCTGTGTGCCGCACCTGAAGTGTGCCTTGCCATGAGTCAGTCAAGGGGGTACAAGAGTGATCCAAGAATGGATCACAGGACAGCGGTCAAAGTTATCCTTAGTAACTAGTGGACTAAGGAATTTTCTCGATTATGGAGGTGGTAAAGAGTTCGTCAGAAGGGTTACGCCGATGCAAACTTTGACACCGATCCAGATTATACTAAGTAGTAAATTGATTCAGATAGTAGAACAGTTATTTGGAATAGTTCCAAATAGAGCGTGGTAATCGCATCTAGGAGATGACATAGAGATTTGTAGCACACACGGATCTGAAAGGTTCGCACCGCTGACTATAACATCTCTCACAAGCATAACATGATCAAACCAAAACTCATTGAGTGTTAATCACATAGTAATGTGAACTAGATTATTGACTCTAGTAAACTCTTTGGGTGTTAGTCACATAAGGATGTGACCTTGAGTGTTAATCACATATCGATGTGAACTAGATTATTGAATCTAGTAAACTCTTTGGGTGTTAGTCACATAAGGATGTGACCTTGAGTGTTAATCACATATCGATGTGAACTAGATTATTGACTCTAGTGCAAGTGGGAGACTGTTGGAAATATGCCCTAGAGGCAATAATAAATTGATTATTATTATATTTCCTTGTTCATGATAATCGTTTATTATCCATGCTAGAATTGTATTGATAGGAAACTCAGATACATGTGTGGATACATAGACAACACCATGTCCCTAGTAAGCCTCTAGTTGACTGGCTCGTTGATCAATAGATGGTTACAGTTTCGACCATGGACATTGGATGTCGTTGATAACGGATCACATCATTAGAAGAATGATGTGATGGACAAGACCCAATCCTAAGCCTAGCACAAGATCATGTAGTTCAGATGCTACAGCTTTTCTAATGTCAAGTATCGCTTCCTTAGACCATGAGATTGTGCAACTCCGGATACCGTAGGAATGCTTTGGTGTGCCAAACGTCACAACGAATCGGGTGGCTATAAAGGTACACTACGGGTATCTCCGAAAGTGTCTCATTGGGTGGCATGAATCGAGATCGATTTGTCACTCCGTAAACGGAGAGGTATCTCTGGCCCACTCGGTAGGACATCATCATATCAGTACAATGTGATCAAGGAGTTGATCACGGATGATGTGTTACGAACGAGTAAAGAGACTTGCCGGTAACGAGATTGAACAAGGTATTGGGATACCGACGATCGAATCTCGGGCAAGTATCGCATCGATAGACAAAGGGAATTGTATACGGATTGATTAAGTCCTTGACATCGTGGTTCATCCGATGAGATCATCGTGGAACATGTGGGAGCCAACATGGGTATCCAGATCCCGCTGTTGGTTATTGACCGGAGAACGCCTGGTCATGTTCAGATGTCTCCGAACCCGTAGGGTCTACACACTTAAGGTTCGGTGACGCTTAGGGTTATAGAGATATTAGTATGCGGTAACCCGAAAGTTGTTCGAGTCCGGATGAGATCCCGGACGTCACGAGGAGTTCGGAATGGTCCGGAGGTAAAGAATTATATATAGGAAGTCCTATTTCGACATCGGGACAAGTTTCGGGTCATCGGTATTGTACTGGGACCACCGGAGGGGTCCCTGGGCCCACCGGTGGGGCCACCTGCCCCTGGGGCCACATGGGCTGTAGGGGTGCGCTTGGCCTATATGGGCCAAGGGCACCAGCCCCAAGAGGCCCATGCGCCAAGAGAGAAAAAAGGGAGAGTCCTACAAGGGAAGGCACCTCTGAGGTGCCTTGGGAGGATGGACTCCTCCCCACCCTTGGCCGCACCCTTCCTTGGAGGAAGGGGCAAGGGCTGCGCCTCCCCTCTCCCTTGGCCCTATATAGTGGGGAAAAGGAGGAGCAAACCAATCTAAGGCCTGGTGCCTCCCTCTCCTCCCGTGACACATCTTCCTCCTCCCGTTGCTTAGCGGCCTGTTGGAATCCCGCTACTTCCACCACGCCGTCAGGCTGCTGGATCTCCATCAACCTCTCCTCTTCCTTGCTGGATCAAGGCGTGGGAGACGCCTCCGTTCCGCACGTGTGTTGAACGCGGAGGTGCCGTCTGCTCGCACTAGGATCATCGGTGATTTGAATCACGACGAGCACGACTCCATCAACCCTGCTCACTTGAACGCTTCCGCTTAGCGATCTACAAGGGTATGTAGATGCACTCTCCTTCCCCTCGTTGCTGGTTTCTCCATAGATAGATCTTGGTGACACGTAGGAAAATTTTGAATTTCTGCTACGTTACCCAACAGAAGATACAAGATTGAAGACTTCGTCCCGTGTCCGGATGGGACTCTCCTTGGCGTGGAAGGCAAGCTTGGCAATACGGATACGTAGATCTCCTCCCTTGTAACCGACTCTGTGTAACCCTAGCCCCCTTCGTGTCTATATAAACCGGAGGGTTTAGTCAGTAGGACAAGAACAATCATACCATAGGCTAGCTTCTAGGGTTTAGCCTCTACGATCTCGTGGTAGATCAACTCTTGTAATACTCATATCATCAAGATCAATCAAGCGGGAAGTAGGGTATTACCTCCATCGAGAGGGCTCGAACCTGGGTAAACATCATGTCCCCTGCCTCCTGTTACCATCCGCCATAGACACACAGTTCGGGACCCCCTACCCGAGATCCGCCGGTTTTGACACCGACAGAGATCACACCTTTGTCTACTCCGGCCCTCGATCCGGAACCGATTGCGCCGTCCGAGGACGGGTGGATGGACCCCGCCTCGGAGGCCCACACTCAATGGCTATAGAGCCGAATACTAACTTCACCTCCCATGATACCTGTATCGCCGAACTCTTGGATTCGTCCCCGGCCATGGGCTCCGAACCGCCTGCGTCAGTGCCTATTGAATCTGATTGGGCACCGATCATGGAGTTTTCCTCCACGGATATCTTTCAGCACTCGCCCCTGGGCGACGTGCTAAATTCATTAAGGTCTCTCTCCTTGTCTGGAGACCCTTGGCCGAACTTTGTCCGGCTCGAGTGGGAAGCGGACGACGAAGAAATTCGTTCCCCACCCACCACCCACTTAATAGCCACTGACAACGACTTAACCGACATGCTCGATTTCGGCTCCGAATACATCGACGGTATGGACGACGATGCAGGAGACGAATAGGAACCACCGCCCACAGGGCGCTGGACTGCCACCTCATCATATAATATATACATGGTGGACACCCCGAAGAAGGCGATGGCGATAAGGCAACGGAGGATAATCCCTCCAAGAAGCAATCCAAGCACCGGCGTCGGCGGCGCCGCTCTAAGTCCTGCCATAGCAAAAGCAGCGATACCGCCACAAGAGACAATAACGCTCCGGATAGTGCCGAAGACGAAGACAATCCCTCCCGGCCAGGCCTCGAGCGGGAGGATGAGCAAGCTAGCCCTCAGGAACAGGCAGCAGACGGAGAATCGGAGGATGACCATTACATGCCTCTCTCCGAAGACGAGGTGAGCCTCGGCGACGAAGAATTTATCGTGCCTGAGGATCCCGTCGAGCAGGAGTGCTTCAAGCGCCGGCTTATAGCCACAGCAAATTGTCGGATTTCGGGTTCCGGCAGACCCTTGAGGTTCGAACACTGGGGTGCGCGCGGAATCTCGCCCTCTACCTACCTGCACCCCGCCGCCTCGCTGGGATCTAAACTACGAAAGGAACATCACAAGAGACACAGGGTTTATACTAGTTTGGGCCACCGTTGTGGTGTAATACCCTACTCTAGTTTGTGGTGTGGTGGATTGCCTCTTGGGATGATGGTGATGAACAATACAAAGAAGAACAGCCTCGCGAGGGTCTGTTCTTGGCTGGTGCGATGAACTGCTAGGGGGGAGTTCAGCCGCTTCTCTCTATCTCTCTGCCGATTCCAGATCTCCTGCTAACTTTCTTCCTCCCTCTACCCTGTGGGTGGCTAGTCCTATTTATAGGCAGAGGCCCTGGGCCTCTTCCCAAATATTGAGCGGGAAGGGCACCAACAATTGGCCATTTTGAAGGGGAACATCTGGTACGCTGTCAGGACCCCGATTCCAAGTCACATTGACCTAGCCGGTAACACCTCATATCACTTTGCAGCCTCACGCACGGTATTCCCACGGGTGTCGCCTTACCATGGCCCGGGACCGTTTGCGACTTTTGGCTCACGTATATGATAGTGTCGCTAGCGTCCACATGACAGAGAACCCGGGCCGACATGGCTAGTCGTGAACCCAAAGCGGCGCTAACCCATGGGGACAGGCATACATGAATCACATCGAGCATGTCGGTCATCAACGTATGAATTCGGGCTGTAGCACTGGGCTAACAGGACTCGTATCCCGGCTATAGCAGGCTAGGCAGGACTCGAATATCACCGCGTGACATTTCCCGAAGGACAGACATAGGAACGAAGTGGAACACATGTCGCCAATCAAGTGTCCAAAGCAGTAGTCTTTGGGCTAGCAGGACTCCGTGAACCGGGCCGAAGCGGACTACTATCGCCGAAGCACGAGACTACATTTTCCCATATGAGAGGCTGCCAAGGATAAACAACTAGATTGTCGGATCCCACTCATACCAAGCATTTCAATCATACACACAATATGCCCGATATGAGTACATACAACATGGCATCACAACAAAACTCTACAACTCAAAGTACTTTATTTAAGAGGCTCCGAGGAGCCATACATAACATATCCATACAGGTAGGGGTCACATGACCCAACACTCAAGTCATACAAACATACAAGCACATGTGGAAGCAAACTAGTGCGAGTACAGACTCTAAAAGAAAGAAAGCTTGATGAAGCCCTTCTATCTACAGTGGCCCTTCACAAGCCTTGGATCACCACCTGGGTGGCTAGTTCACTCGTCGACGTCAAGGTCTACATAAAACCCATCGGAGGGGGCGGTGTTGTCGTTTGAAAACAGTAATTAAGCAAACATGAGTACGGAGGTACTCAGCAAGTCTTACAACAGAATCCTATTATACATGCACATTCTCAAGAAGGTAGTGGAGTTATTGCAGCAAGCCAGCTTTGACTCTTGGCTAAGCTATCCTACGTGACACCACTTGAAAAGCATTTGTCGCACACGAGTCCACTAATCACCATCACAATACTCCACCGTGGATCCTCTCTCGTCAACCCACGAGAGGGCCATCCACGGTACTCACACTTATCTTGAGGCTTTTAGTAGTATCCATTTACTTGTCTATGAACTGTATAGGTGACCAAGTAGTCCTTTACCACGGACGCGGCTATTCGAATAGTTTTATACCCTGCAGGGGTGTACTTCTTCACACACGCTCTCACCACTTATCGCCGCTACACGACATGTACTGCAACCTTCAAGCGGAAGCCCAGCGAGGGTGTCGGCCACGACCTGACTAAACACACGAGTCCCAAGTCCAGGTTTATCGCCTATTCGGGTTCCATCCGCAGGGAGTCCGGCCGAGGTTTCCACTAACGGCCCCGAACGATGTGTGCAGGGTTCCCGAGACACCAAACGGGCGAATCGGTACACCGGGCCACGTGCCTACCGCAACACAGCCCACCCCTAAGGTCAGCGCTGCGTCATGCCCCCAAAGATGCTACAAACACCGTAAACTACTTGCAACTCCCTGACCGAGGACAAGAGTGGTTAATAAGTCGAGAGGGTCCATTGGTTTCGGGCCCAATGCGTGGTAGTAGCTAAGTCTTAAATCACACACACAGATCTCAGTTCTTAGGGACGGCTTCAATGAAACAACCCACCATGTACTCCTACATGGCCTCTCATCGATACCTTTACCAAAACGTGTTCAACACTTTCACTCTCGAACCCGACACAACCTTTCACTCCAGTTCATCATCCCGATGAGCCAGACCTGACACAACTCTAAGCATAGCAAGCATAGCATGGTAGGAATCACAAACATGGCTCAATCAACTCCTACACATACTAGTGGGTTTCATCTAGTTACTGTGGCAATGACAGGTCATGCAAAGGAAGTGGGTTCAACTACCGCAGCACACAACAGTTTGAATCGCGTTGTCTTAATGCAGTAAACAAGATCAGAAGCGACAACATGGGTTTGTATCGAATGATCAATGGGTTGCTTGCTCGATGTAGTGGTGGTAGGATACCGCCCTTGAGACGGATATTGGGGTTATCCTCGGAGGCAGAACCTATCACGAAAGACACACCGAACATAAACAACACATGCAATATGCAACAATATGATGCATGCTATGACATGGCAATATGAATGTGTGTTGGCCTAATGCAAGCTAGAACAAAAAGGGATGAACTCATTTGAATCAAAGATTCAAATGTTAGCTCATTTAACATAGCCATAAAGGTGCATTATCTTAATCTGCTTAAACAGCAAGGTCATGCATGAAACCTTTACCAATGGATAGAATGGATTTTTCTGATCATTTTTCATATATAAATCTTTGCATTTGGAGTTACAGATTAATTTCTATGAATTTTTTAAGTTTGAACTATTTTATGGAATTTCCTATATCAGAATAATTCCAGTAATTCAATTATCGTACAAGAATGCGTCGGGTGACGTCAGAGGTCAACGGGACGCCCAGTCAAACCGACCAATGGGTCCCGCATGTCAAGACTTAATTTAACTAATTAGAATTAGTTTAAACTAACTAAGTTAATTAGCAGGGGGGGCCCACTTGCCATAGACTCAGGGGAGTCAACTTGGGCCCACCCGGTCAACGTCAATGGTCAAAGCCTGCGGCGTTTAGTCGCTGGCGAGGCCAGACGCGGCGGCGAGAGTGCGTTGGCATGTTCCGGCGTCCAAATGGACGGCGGAGGCCATCTGCGTGTAGCCGAGAACAGGCCGCGGCGTTTGGTGGTGGTGGTTGAGGTCGAGGTGGCCGGGAACGTCGCCGGCGATGAGCTAGGCGGTCGCCGGAGTCGGGTGAAGATGGTCCCGTGGCTACGGGGCACGGCGAGGCGCGTGGAGTGGGGCGTTAGGCTCTACGCGACGCGGTGAGCATGTTAGACACCATGGTGTGGACGGTGGATGGCCGGAGGCACGTCGGCGACGAGCTCGGCGGTGGTGCGTGCGGTGAAGCTCCGTGGGGTCGCTACGGTGCACGAAAGAGCAAGGAGAGGATGGGAGGGTTGCTGAGCTCACGGCCGTCACGTTGGTGTACTCGATGCGGTCGGGGACGAGCTGGTGCGGCGGCGACGGCGAAGGGGATCTCCGGCGGTGGCGGTGTCGGGCGAGGTCGGTGCAGCGGCTCCGAGGCAAGCGAGCGCTCGGGGCTCGGCTTGCTCGAAGGTGAGGAGGGTGGCGAAGCGCCTGGACACGGCGGTGCGTCGCAAGGTCGTCAGAGAGCACGGGTTTCACGGTGGCGCGGGAGCGACGGCGTCGGCCATGGTGCGGGCGAGCGAGGGAGAGGAGCTGGGGAGGAGGAAAGGTGTCTGCGGGCTCGGGGGTGGAGAGAGAGGGCGTTCCGCGTCGACAGCTCGGCGAGGGAAGCGGCGAGGCGGCGGCCAGCTGCGTGGCACGCATGCTGTGCTCGCCGTCGAGCACCTGCCTACCTGCCTGGCCAAGCCAAGCAGCTCGCTGGCGCGGCGGCTGGGCTGGGCCGGTAGGTGGGCCGTTGGGTGGCGCCAGGTAAAAGTTTTTCATTTTCTGTTTATTTTTCTATTTTCTGTATCTTTGTTGCATTTCTAAAAATACCTAGGCAACTCCAAAATTCACCAAACTGCACCTGGTCCTTAGTTGGAATATATCCAGCATGGAACATTTTAGTTTGGGATTATTTGAGCATTTGAAATATTTTATATAATTTAAATGCCCAAATTCAAATAGCTAGAGATTTAATCCAGTGACCTTAGAGTGACCTAGAAATCTGTGCATCACTTCTGACAGTGGTTTAGGACCAAAGCAAAGGTGATGAACATTTTAGAAGGGCATTTCAGGTTCATTGAAAATATTTTTAGCCCTAGTTGGATTCAAAGGGGTTCTGGGGGTTCTGTCTTCCCCATTTCAAATTTTTGATGAAAGATAAACATGATGCAACACACTAATGCATGGACTAGCTAGGATGTGACAACTCAACCCCACTCAAAAGAATCTCGTCCCGAGATTTAGGATCCGTCGCGAAATGTGGGATACTCAAGTCGAAGACGATCCTCCCTTTCCCAAGTTGCTTCTTGCTCGGAATGGTTTGACCATTGAACCTTTAGAAACTTGATATTCTGACGTCGAGTGGTACGCTCGGCTTGATCAAGAATACGAACGGGATATTCTCGATAGGTGAGGTTATCTTGGAGATCAAGTGTTTCGTGGTCCACTCCACGGATAGGATCCGAGAAGCAACGCCTGAGCTGAGAAACGTGGAAGACATCATGGACTCTAGAAAGATGCAGAGGTAGTTCCAATTGGTAGGCAACTTCTCCTCGTTTGGCAAGAATGCGAAAGGGTCCAATGTAACGAGGAGCCAACTTGCCTTTGATACCGAATCGATGGGTTCCCTTCAAAGGAGTAACCCTAAGGTAAGCCTTCTCGCCAATTTCATAAGCCATTGGCTTATGCTTGCGGTCATATTGGCTCTTTTGACGAGATTGGGCTGTTTTCAATTTCTCACGAATAACGCGAACCTGCTCTTCTGCTTCCTGGATCATATCCGGGCCAAAGAGTTGTCTCTCCCCGGTTTCTGACCAGTTAAGAGGCGTTCGACATTTCCGTCCATAGAGAACTTCGAAAGGAGCTTTTCCCAAGCTAGCTTGATAACTATTGTTATAAGTTTAACTCGGCGAATGGAAGGCATTTCTCCCAATTCATGCCGAAAGAGATGATGAAGCTCAAGCATATCCTCCAGAATTTGATTGACTCGTTCTACTTGACCACTTGATTGGGGATGGAAGGCGGTGCTAAAGAAGAGACGAGTCCCCATAGCATTTTGGAAACTTTCCCAAAATCGAGAGGTGAAGAGACTTCCATGATCTGAGTAAATCTCCAATGGAACACCATGAAGGGGCACTATTCGAGAGATGTACAAATCAGCTAGCTGGCTAGCGGTTATACTCTCACGAACGGGTAGGAAGTGGGCTACTTTGGAAAGACGATCGACGACAACGAAGATAGCATTATTCCCTCTCTTGGTCCTGGGAAACCCGGTAATGAAATCCATACCGATTCTATCCCATTTCCATTCAGGAATTTCCAATGGTTGAAGGGTGCCAGCAGGCCGTTGATGCTCTGCTTTAACCCGACGACGACGCCGCAATTAGCAATGTATTGAGCGATTTTCTCTTCATCCTAGTCCACCAAAACCTCTGGCGAGGTCTTGATACATTTTAGTACTACCGGGATGAATGGTGAGAGGAGATTCATGAGCTTCCTTAAGGATCAATCGCCTCAAAGTTGCGCACCTTGGGAACCACTAGACGGTCTCCAAAGAACACAACACCTTGTTCATCAATGGAGAAACAATCTGTGACTCCTTTCTTGATGTTTCTCTTGATGCGGGAAATTCCCGGATCTACCTTCTATGCCTTGATGATCTGATCCGTAAGGGTAGGTTTCGCCACCAGGGTGGAAAGGAATCCTCGAGGAACAATGTGAAGGTTAAGCTTACGAAATTCCTCGTGGAGAAATGGTTGACTTTGTTGTAACATCAGATTGTTACAATAAGATTTGCGACTTAGTGCGTCAGCCATGACATTGGCTTTGCCTGGGGTGTAAGATATTCCTAAATCGTAATCTGTAATCAACTCGACCCAACGTCTTTGCCTGAGATTCAAATCCAGTTGGGTGAAGATGTATTTTAGACTTTGGTGATCAGTGTAAATTTCGCAACGATTACCAAGAAGGAAATGTCGCCAGGTTTTGAGTGCATGGACCACTTCTGCAAGCTCTAGATCGTGTGTGGGATAGTTATCCTCATGTGGATGCAACTGTCGAGAAGCGTAGGCAATCACATGACGATCTTGCATGAGTATGCAACCTAGTCCTTGTCGCGAGGCGTCGCAATAGATAACAAAGTCCTTAGAAAAATCTGGTGGAACAAGTACAGGAGCAGATGTTAGGCGTCTTTTCAGTTCCTGAAAGCTGAACTCGCACTATGGCGTCCATTCAAACTTTTTATCTTTCTTGAGGAGTTCGGTTAGAGGCTTAGCAACTTTGGAGAAATTCTTGACGAAGCGGCGGCAATAGCTCGCTAGACCGAGGAAACTCCGAACTTGCTTGACCGATTCAGGTGGAGTCCAGTCAAGGACGGCTTGAACTCGCTCGGGATTGACAGCAATGCCCTTACCAGAGATTACATGGCCTAGATAGGTCACTGCAACCGAACTCACACTTAGAGAATTTGGCATAAAGGCGATGCTCTCAAGTTTCATCAATACTAGCCTTAGATGTTCGGCATGTTCTTCCTCATTCTTGGAGTAGATGAGTATATCATCGAGGTATACCACTACTAATTTATCCAAATACTCCATGAAGATAGAGTTCATTAACCGAGAGAAGGTGGCTGGAGCATTGGTTAACCCGAAGGACATGACGGTGTACTCGTATTGGCCATAACGAGTAACAAAGGCCGCTTTTAGGAATGTCCCGTTTTGATTTTGATTTGATGGTAGCCCAACCTCAAATCCATCTTGAAAAGATCGAGGATCCAGCGAGCTGATCATACATGATCGTTGATCCTCGGGAGTGGATACTTGTTCTTGATAGTGACCAAGTTGACAGGTCGGTAATCTACAACCATCCGATCCGTTCCATCCTTCTTCTTGACGAAGAGGACGGGGCAAGCCCATGGAGATGAACTAGGATGGATGAAACCCTTTTGCAAGGACTCATCGAGTTGTTTCTTAAGCTCAGCTAGTTCTAGGGGTGCCATCTTATAAGGTCTTCTAGAGATTGGGACGGTTCCGGGAACAAGATCTATCACGAACTCGACATCCCTGTCTGGTGGAACACCTGGCAGTTCTTCTGGAAAGACATCCGGAAAATCACGGACTACCGGAATATCTTCGAGGTCTTGAAGGGGGTTGGCATTTAAAGAGTAGATCTGACGCTTAGACACTCGGGTCGAAACATTAACTGTCTTGCCCGAAGGATGGGTGAGTTGAACAGTTCTAGTAGAGCAATCAATCTTAGCATAATGGGCTGACATCCAGTCCATACCCAAGATGATGTTTATGTCCGAGGACTTGAGAGCTATTAGAGATGCAAGCAAGACTAATCTGTCGACAAGGATTTCATTCCCATGACTTATTCTAGAGGTTTGCCATCTAGAACCAGGAGTTTGAATTTCCATGGAGATGTGCATGTCACAGAATGTAGTGTTGTGCAATCGAGCATAGCTCTCAGAAATAAATGAATGAGATGCTCCAGTATCAAAAAGAACAGTTGCCGGATGACCATTAACAAGGAGCGTACCGAGAACGACGTTGGGATCCTCATGGGTTTCCTCAGCTGAAACATAGTTGACGTGGCCACGAGCAGTGGCAGCTGGTTTGGCATAGAGCACCTTTCCTGCTGGCTTACCACGGCCAACAGACTTTCCGATCTGACCGGGGTTGTTCTGGGGACACTCACGGATGTAGTGACCCGTCTCTCCACACTTGAAACATGTTATCATATTGGGGCGTGGAGCAGCATTAGCAACGGGGCCACCATAAGTCTTGGGCGGTACATACTGCTGGTTGGGGCGAGGCGCCTCAAAGGATGGCCTCGGAGTGAACCTGGGTGGCAGAGCAGTGTTTGGAATCCAGACCCGGCGCTTCTGAGATCCAGAGCCGGATGAAGAACCAAAGTCACGGGAGTGCTTGCATGAAGCTTCAAAGTCGACCGTCGGGCCAAAGACCGATAGCCTTGTTGACTAACTTCTGGAAGGAGGTGCACTCGTGCAGACGAAGATCACGGCGAAGCTCGGGGCTAAGTCCCTTGCGGAACCTTGCCTGCTTCTTGGCGTCGGTAGAAACCTCTTCAGGAGCATAACATGCTAGATTTCCAAACTCACGGTTGTATGCATCCACAGTCAGTCTACCCTGGGTGAAGTTGCAGAACTCTTCCCTTTTACGATCCATGAGACCTTCCGGGATGTGATGCTCACGGAAAGCGGCACTGAATTCAGCCCAAGTAGTGATTTGGCCAACCGGGCGCATAGCCTCATAATTCTCCCACCAAAGGCTAGCAGGGCCTTCGAGGTGATAGGCGGCAAAGGTAACCTTATCAGCTTCAGCCACGTTGGCAGAACGTAGCTTGTGGGTGATGCTGCTGAAGCCGACCATCCGCATCGAGAGGCTCAACGAATGTTTGAACTTCGTGGATACAGCTTGACAAAGTCATTGAGTGACACCAGATCATTCCTTGGCTGGCGTGCAGTATTCTGCTCAATCCGCTCCAAAGAAGCGATTGGTCTCACGCTTGTTGCGTTCTCGCCTCCAACATAACTTCGCCAAAGAAGGGGGTTGAGGCAGATTTACATTCCTAGCTGCGCTGGCTTCTCCCTGCTCCGGAGCAGCAGGATTGTTGCGGGTGTTGACCATCCTAGGAAACAAAACAACGGTTTAGACCAGGATGGCAAAATTTAGCAAGGAAGTGCGGAATGTAATGGATAACACGGAATGCAGGGATGTTCATCCGTATGACATGGTAATATAGAAACTGCCATATATATACCAACGGTCATACACACCATTCATAGTTTAGTACAAGCCCGACGGAGTACAACTACAGTGAAAGGTGTTACATCTCATCGGAAGCATTCCAAACTCCTATACATTATTTTTCTACACTTCCGGAATGATACACACTAAGTCATATTCCACAGGTCGCGCAGGATGGTGGAAATACAACTATTACAATACTAGGGATACTACTACTAACTCAGACAGCTCCGTAGTAGTCCTCATAAAAGTCACCACCCAAGCCTGGAAGCGGAACATGATCATCCGGGAACAGACGGTCCTGTGGAGCTTGCGGACCATAGGGACTCGGATGTGGCCGTGGTCCAACAAACGGCGGCAGACGAGGTCCACGAGGAGGGGTGATGCCTCCTACCTCACGCCACTCCATAAAATCTGGCAGACCATCCCGCACAGGGTACAAGTCCCTCATGTCCATGTATCCGGCTTGCACGGCAGGTGCAAACCGAGTCAGAGTGGCCCAGTGATCAGAGCGGGCATTAAAGAGCTCCATACGCAAGGCCCGATTTTCACGGTCCTTGTCTTCCAGCATCTCAGTAGTGGTGCGGAGGAGTGAGTCCTCATAGGATGCGTCGTTGTACATACCCTGAAGGTAACCATGCGCCCCAGGGAGGGATGCTGGCATGTAGCGGAAATCGGTGTTGCACAGCAAGGCAGTTCTGGCTCGAATAATAGTCATCATTGAGTAGGCTGCATCCTGCACGGACATCCCAATAGTGATCCCAAGTCCATAAGAACAGTGGAGCGGTTCAGTAGCTCCGGGATAAGATGGATATATCCTGATCGTGCACAAATATTGGCTTTGATTAAAGTCTCTAAACTGCTCCTCGACGGTATATTCGGGATACCATCGATAACCGGTCTCAACCATCACCCGAACCAACATGGTCGTGTGACCACACACATCAATGCAACGGGTCAGACGAACCACTTGGTTCTAGGGACGGGTGGCCATCTGAAAGCACAGCCACAATGCGAAGACATTAGAATTTCTAGGGAAAATCGGGCAGCATAACATCTGTAAATGCTCAAGAACAGATTTGAGACATTCAAAATCAGATTGCAAAACCCCTCAACAACATCATATCAAGGTTCTGATTCAACTGATAGCATACTAAAAAGTAGTAGAAACTGAATTGAGGCTGTAACCAACAATCCTATAAGTTACTACGGATTAGTAACACGTGAACCTGATAGAGAGAAGAGAGCCTAGTCCTATACCCACGTAGAATGAGAAGAGGATGACTCAGATCAGAGGGCATAAGGTAAAGGAATAAAAAGAGCCTTACATTCCCTCCCACAATCAATTCCCCTACATATAACTAAAGCATTTCTAGACTCGACATCGACCAGTTGGCTTAGCGAACCTACAGGCAGTCCGGCTCTGATGCCAACGCTGTCAGGACCCCGATTCCAAGTCACATTGACCTAGCCGGTAACACCTCATATCACTTTGCGGCCTCACGCACGGTATTCCCACGGGTGTCGCCTTACCATGGCCGGGACCGTTTGCGACTTTTGGCTCACGTATATGATAGTGTCGCTAGCATCCACATGACAGAGAACCCGGGCCGACATGGCTAGTCGTGAACCCAAAGCGGCGCTAACCCATGGGGACAGGCATACATGAATCACATCGAGCATGTCGGTCATCAACGTATGAATTCGGGCTGTAGCACTGGGCTAACAGGACTCCGGTATCCCGGGCTGTAGCAGGCTAGGCAGGACTCCGAATATCACCGTGTGACATTTCCCCGAAGGGACAGACATAGGAACGAAGTGAAACACATGCCGCCATCAAGTGTCCAAAGCAGTAGTCTTTGGGCTAGCAGGACTCCGTGAACCGGGCTGTAGCGGACTACTATCGCCGAAGCACGAGACTACATTTCCCCATATGAGAGGCTGCCAAGGATAAACAACTAGATTGTCGGATCCCACTCATACCAAGCATTTCAATCATACACACAATATGCCCGATATGAGTACATACAACATGGCATCACAACAAAACTCTACAACTCAAAGTACTTTATTTAAGAGGCCCGAGGAGCCATACATAACATATCCATACAGGTAGGGGTCACATGACCCAACACTCAAGTCATACAAACATACAAGCACATGCGGAAGCAAACTAGTCTCGAGTGAGACTCTAAAAAGAAAGAAAGCTTGATGAAGCCCTTCTATCTACAAAGGGCCCTTCACAAGCCTTGGATCACCACCAGGTGGCTAGTTCACTCGCCGACGCCAAGGTCTACATAAAACCCATCGGAGGGGCGGTGTTGTCGCCCAAAACATTAATTAAGCAAACATGAGTACGGAGGTACTCAACAAGTCTTACAACAGAATCCTATTATACATGCACATTCTCAAGAAGGTAGTGGAGTTATTGCAGCAAGCCAGCTTTGACTCTTGGCTAAGCTATCCTACGTGACACCACTTGAAAAGCATTTGTCACACACGAGTCCACTAATCACCATCACAATACTCCACCGTGGATCCTCTCTCGTCAACCCACGAGAGGGCCATCCGTGGTACTCACACTTATCTTGAGGCTTTTAGTAGTATCCATTTACTTGTCTATGAACTGTATAGGTGACCAAGTAGTCCTTTATCATGACGCGGCTATTCAATAGTTTTATACCCTGCAGGGTGTACTTCTTCACACACGCTCACCACTTATCGCCGCTACACGACATGTACTCGGCAACCTTCAAGCGGAAGCCCAGCGAGGGTGTCGGCCACGACCGACTAAACACACGAGTCCCTAGTCCAGGTTTATCGCCTATTCGGGTTCCATCCGCAGGAGTCCGCCGAGGTTTCCACTAACGGCCCCGAACGATGTGTGCAGGGTTCCCGAGACACCAAACAGGCGAATCGGTACACAGGCCACGTGCCTACCGCAACACAGCCCACCCCTAAGGTCAGCGCTGCGTGTGGCCCCAAAGATGCTACAAACACCGTAAACTACTTGCAACTCCCGGACCGAGGACAAGAGTGGTTAATAAGTCGAGAGGGTCCATTGGTTTCGGGCCCAATGTGTGGTAGTAGCTAAGTCTTAAATCACACACACAGATCTTAGTTCTTAGGGACGGCTTCAATGAAACAACCCACCATGTACTCCTACATGGCCTCTCATCGATACCTTTACCAAAACGTGTTCAACACTTTCACTCTCGAACCCGACACAACCTTTCACTCCAGTTCATCATCCCGATGAGCCAGACCTGACACAACTCTAAGCATAGCAAGCATAGCATGGTAGGAATCACAAACATGGCTCAATCAACTCCTACACATACTAGTGGGTTTCATCTAGTTATTGTGGCAATGACAGGTCATGCAAAGGAAGTGGGTTCAACTACCGCAGCACACAACAGTTTGAATCGCGTTGTCTTAATGCAGTAAACAAGAGCGAAGCGAGAACATGGGTTTGTATCGAATGATCAATGGGTTGCTTGCTCGATGTAGTGGTGGTAGGATCGCCCTTGAGACGGATATTCGGGTTATCCTCGAGGCGTAACCTATCACAAAAGACACATCGAACATAAACAACACATGACAATATGCAACAATATGATGCATGCTATGACATGGCAATATGAATGTGTGTTGGCCTAATGCAAGCTAGAACAAAAAGGGATGAACTCATTTGAATCAAAGATTCAAATGTTAGCTCATTTAACATAGCCATAAAGGTGCATTATCTTAATCTGCTTAAACAGCAAGGTTAACTTGTTCTATCATGCATGAAACCTTTACCAATGGATAGAATGGATTTTTCTGATCATTTTTCATATATAAATCTTTGCATTTGGAGTTACAGATTAATTTCTATGAATTTTTTAAGTTTGAACTATTTTCTGGAATTTCCTATATCAGAATAATTCCAGTAATTCAATTACTGCGTCAGCAATGCGTCAGGGTGACGTCAGAGGTCAACGGGGACGTCCAGGTCAAACTGACCAGTGGGTCCCGCATGTCAGCACTTAATTTAACTAATTAGAATTAGTTTAAACTAACTAAGTTAATTAGCAGGGGGCCCACTTGCCATAGACTCAGGGGAGTCAACTTGGGCCCACCCGGTCAACGTCAATGGTCAAAGCCTGCCGGCGTTTAGTCGCCGGCGAGGCCAAACGCGGCGGCGAGAGTGTGTTGGCACGTTCCGGCATCCAAATGGAAGGCGGAGGCCATCTGCGTGTAGCCGGGAACAGGCCGCGGCGTTTGGTGGTGGTGGTTGAGGTCGGGGTGGCCGGGAACGTCGCCGGCGATGAGCTAGGCGGTCACCGCAGTCGGGTGAAGATGGTCCCGTGGCTACGGGGCACGGCGAGGCGCATGGAGTGGGGCGTTATGCTCTACGCGACGCGGTGAGCATGTTAGACACCGTGGTGTGGACGGTGGATGGCCGGAGGCACGTCGGCGACGAGCTCGGCGGTGGTGCATGCGGTGAAGCTCCGTGGGGTCGCTAGGTGCACGAAAGAGCAAGGAGAGGATGGGAGGGTTGCTGAGCTCACGGCCGTCACGTTGGTGTACTCGACGTGGTCGGGGACGAGCTGGTGCGGCGGCGACGGCGAAGGGGATCTCCGGCGATGGCGGTGTCGGGCGAGGTCGGTGCAGCGGCTCCAAGGCAAGCGAGCGCTCGGGGCTCGGCTTGCTCGAAGGTGAAGAGGGTGGCGAAGCGCCTGGACACGGCGGTGCATCGCAAGGTCGTCGGAGAGCACGGGTTTCACGGTGGCGCGGGCGCGACGGCGTCGGCCATGGTGCGGGCGAGCGAGGGAGAGGAGCTGGGGAGGAGGAAAGGTGTATGCGGGCTCGGGGGTGGAGAGAGAGGGCGTTCCGCGTCGACAGCTCGGCGAGGGAAGCGGCGAGGCGGCGGCCAGCTGTGTGGCACGCATGCTGTGCTCGCCGTCCGAAAGCACTGCCTGCTGGCCAAGCCAAGCAGCTCATTGGCCTGGCGGGCTGGGCTGGGCTGGGCAGGTGGGCCGTTAGGTGGCGCCGAGTAAAAGTTTTTCATTTTCTGTTTCTTTTTCTTTTTCTGTATCTTTGTTGCATTTCTAAAAATACCTCGGCAACTCCAAAATTCACCAAACTGCACCTGGTCCTTAGTTGGAATATATCCAGCATGGAACATTTTAGTTTGGGATTATTTGAGCATTTGAAATATTTTATATAATTTAAATGCCCAAATTCAAATAGCTAGAGATTTAATCCAGTGACCTTAGAGTGACCTAGAAATCTGTGCATCACTTCTGACAGTGGTTTAGGAACAAAGCAAAGGTGATGAACATTTTTTAAGGGCATTTCAGGTTCATTGAAAATATTTTTAGTAAGCCCTAGTTGGATTCAAAGGGGTTCTGGGGGTTCTGTCTTCCCCATTTCAAATTTCTAATGAAAGATAAACATGATGCAACACACTAATGCATGGACTAGCTAGGATGTGACATACACTTATCCTGACTAAAGTTGGTCCTCGCCTATCAAAGGCTCTGGTGGTGACGCCGGCCTGGGCTCCACAATGACTTCCTTCCTGCCGTTGGACTGGTCTTGGTCTTGTTGCACCGAAATGGACGCATTTGCTTGATGCTCTCGCCTGCGCTTGCTCCCTTTGCACCAAAGAGGAAAGGAGAACACTGCACGGGCTGGCGCCCGCATGGCGCCCTTGGTCGTCATGGCTTGCGTCATGGGCACCTCGTGAGGTACCCCGCCTTGATCTCTCCGCCACCTCGCGAGCCAGCCTGATGAGGTCGTGCCTCAGGAAGCTCCCTGTCGTCCGCTTGGCCCCTCGCGAGGGTCTTGAGCTTGTGTTGATGAAGATGGGCCGTGATGGGCCCCCCTTTGAGCCATGCCGCAGGCCGCGGGCGAGCAAGTCTGGGGACCCCGTTCCCGAAGCGCCGACAATAGCCCGGGCCCAAAGCGCGCCGGACTTGGCGGCGAGGCGAAGGGCAAGTCTGGCGCTGCGGGCCCTAACAGCTCTGGCCTTAGGCGCCGCATGGCGGTTGATTATGCGTGGGTGCCTCCACTTCCCCACGACGCCTCGGCAATCGCTGCAATTGACAAGTCCCTGCATGCAAAGCGGGTCATGATTACTGCGATCGTGGAGGTGGCGGTTGGCCTCCTCGGCTTTAAGTATGGAGCGATGGCGCTCCTCTGGTCCACTTCGCTTGCTTCTTCTTCGAGTTCTTGCTCCGTCTTGCTACAATGGCTCCGATCTGCGGTTCTCATGGCGGAGAGGGAAAGGCTCCTCGAGAGGGTCTGACCTGCTCCCTTGAAGAAATAGCTAACCCTTGCCATCGGGACGAGGTGCCCACCAGGTGGTGCGAGGCCCTAGTGCGGCAGCCACCACCGGGTTCCCGCTTCCTTGTACGCATGAGATCGAAGGCTCTGAAGGGGTCGATGCCGAACGCCACGGGGGACGCCGCCGTTGGCGCTGGCGGGTCACGAAGGTGCGCGTCGTCCCTCCTGGAGTCCACGCCGAGGGTTCCTCCCGGGAGTTCGTACTCCATGCCGCCATGCCTCCTCGGTCTTGGATTCGCCTTCCTCCCTTCTTCGCCTCCGCGATTCCGTGGGGAGGACCCCTGGAGCTCTGGCTGCAGCACGCCGGCTGCGACACCCTCGCAACCGGGGCAGAGGTTGAGGTCGTTGCCCCGGGCGAGGTCTTCATGACTCGAGGCTCGGGCGAGATCGCCTGGTCTGCCGGGACAAGGCGATCTCGCGATCCACTGGAGTACGACGGCGCGGTCATGCTCTTCAAGGTCTTCGATGCGGAAGGGCGCCGGCTGGAGTGTTGCCCTGGGAGAGGTGATCGAGGCCCTGCCGTGGCGAGGGCTAGGCCCGCTGGCCGCTCTCTCAGCAGCTCCTCAGGCGGTGGAGGCGTCGGAGGATCCAGCAACTCCGCTGAGCTCTTCGCGACTCCGGAGACGAGTGACGACAGCTACGAGCCCCCGATCCTGCGCCGCTCTCGGAGCAGGGCGGGCTCGGCAGGCCGTCGCCGCCCCTGATCTGGATGGGGTTGGCGCCGGTGCCCGATGGCCCACTGTTGATGATGGCATCTTTTGCAGGAGCGCGTGTAGTTAGCATTCTTTAGGATCTACTCCCTGCGAGGAATCAAAAGCGTGCCCCGTGGGGGCTTGTAAGGTGCATGTGGCCTGTTTGTTATCTGATCCTTGTTGTGAATCAAGCGAGTTGCTCATCCGCCTTAGCTCAGTTCTCCTTTCGAACCTCGCGAGGGCTTGATGCTCTCTGTTGACAGGTCCATCCCAAGGCAAGCTTCAGCCGTCGCTGGTATGCTGGTCGCGATGCCGTGGTCAAGGCCAGGAGGTGGCGGCCGGGGTCAGTAAGAGCCCCCTGAGTCGCGATGCTCAGGAGGTCCCCCTTAGCGCCCAAGCAGCCATCGCTCGGTGAGAAAGGAGAGCGGAGTTGCTAACTCGGGATTGCGTTTGGTGAGGGGGCGGTGCCATGTTAGTTAATGCTTCCGGAGGGTGACTTATCTCGAGAATCATGAGTCGCTTCCTGGTGCGTTGCCGGGTCCTTGCATCGGCAGGCGAGGGGTCGCTTGGCGAGGTCCTCACGTGTCCCTCCCCTCTCGCCTTCGCTCCCCTTTCTGCTCTACGTCCTCGGGTCCCGGCCCTCGAGCGAGTCTCAGCCGTCGCTGGTATGCCAGGTCGCGATGCCGTGGGCAAGGCCAGAGGGTGAGGGCTGGAGAGCTAGTAGGAGCCCTGAGTCGCGATGCTCAGGCACCCTCCCTTTAACGTGCAAGCGGTTCGCGCGAGTGAGAGTGAAGGAGACACCATGGGGGCCTCGCCTGATGCCGCTCCTTGAAGAGATCATGTGGGCTCATCACAGAGAGAACGAAAGTTCACCGTCATGACCATCAGTCAGCCGTTGGTTGCCTTGGAAGGGTGACGAGGCACTGAAGGCTTGATGAGGTAGCGCTATGCGGGGCTGCCGCAGCCAGAGCTCAGCCATTCAGGTTTGTCGGCGTTGCGGGGACGGACCCACGCGCAAGCGCCGTGCCGTTAGGGAGCAGCTCCATCAGTTGGTGTCAGTCGAGCGGGCAACTAGGTCAAGCATCTTAATCACGGAGGAGCAAGTCCATTTAGATAAGCGCAAAGAAGACAAACATCGCTCGGTCGGACCCGGCGACTTGAGATGATGCAGCCGAGGGCGTAATAAGTTAAGCTAGGAAGAGGAAGTAAAGGGATACACGCGCGAGGGACGGACCCACGCGGCACGGGAATAATGCAGCCACAGGCGCCCCGGTGAAGCGAAACTTGAAAGATGTCACTGGCAGCGTTGAAGGCGAAAGGGTGTTGATGCAGCAGACTCGGTGGGCTGCGGAGCCGATCCTCACGAGCCCCGGGCTCGGGGGCCTCGGGAGGCTCCGGGGCGCTGGTGGCTCCTCGTGGACCATCTCCATCTCCGCCGGGGCTGCGAGCGCCTGGCCTCTTGAGCCTCGGGATGTCCCTCATGAGGCCCTGGTACGTGGCGGCTGCGTTCGGCAGGTTTGTAAGGCATGCGAACGTAGCTGTGGGGTGGACCTTCGCAGCGCCCCACGCGAGAGGGCCAGAGGCGCTCCTGAGAGGCAGCTCGGTTGAGCCCTGGTATGTCGATGCTGAGACGCGCAGCCCACCATCCTCGCCTGGATGGGGAGCCACGGCAGAGTGGCGGCTGCCACTCATGACTCTTGACTCTTGCAGCTCTGAGCGATCTTGGCGGCGAACTCCTGAGGGTTTGTCCCTCCTTGCCTTGCTCCTTCTTGAGGGAAACGTGCTTCAAAACACGCCTCCAAGTGGTGCCCAAGCGCCTCCCTCGTGACCTTAGCAAGGTCGGTGGCCCTCGGGAGGGAGCCCCAGAGCCCTGCACGAGGAGGTGCGGGCGCCTTTCCTATCGATAGAAGGAGGTTCCCCCTGAGCAGGCGCGGACCCTGAGGGGCCTGCCTCCTAAGGGGCCGGGCCGGACGATGTCTTCTTCTTCTTGGGAGCGGTCTCGGGAAGCCTCCTGCTTCGGCGATCCGGGTCCTCTAGTGATGCGGCCTGAAAGGCTCGCTCCAGGGAGCACACTGCGTCTTTCTCTTCGCAGGGCACCGTGATGACTCCGCCACTTCCTGGCATCTTGAGGACATTGCAGCCATGGTGGGTTACGGCCATGAACTTGGCCAGCGCTGGGCACCCGAGGATGGCGTTGTACAGCAGGCGAATGTGGGCGACGTCGAAGTCGATGAGCTCGGTGCGGTAGTTGTCGCATGCGCCGAAGGTGACAGGGAGGCGAACCTGCCCGATCGGGACCGTGGAGCCGTCGGTGACCCGAAGAAAGGCTTGGTTGGCTGGAGCTGATTGTAAGGCACTTGGAGATTGTTGAGCGTTTCCAGCGACGGGACGTTGAGCCCTGCCCGCCATCGATGAGGTCTTGGTGGCTAGCACGTTGGTGATGATTGGGGAGCGAGCATCGGGAGGACTCCGGCTGTGGCCGCACACTTGAGCTGATCCGCTGAGCTGAGCGTGATGGTGCACGCCGACCACGAGGCGTCGGCTTCGAGCTTGGGGAGGACTGCATTCACTTCATGGGCGAACTGCTTGAAGATCGTTGAGAGGTGGGGCTTGAGCTCCGCCCGGGATCTGAGCGATCGCGCGGCTCCCGGAAGCCCCAGCCCCTCATCCTGATGATGGTCTTCATTTCTCCTTGGCTGCGGTGGCAGAGGAGGGAGGCCTGCGTTGCCTTGCGGGCGATCCTCACGAGGCTGATCCCTCCGGCCTCCCTCGCGAGGCGGGTCTTGCCAGCGATCTTCGTGAGGTTGGTCGCGCCATCCTTGGCGAGGGCCGCGGTCTTCCCAGCGTCCTGCGTTCCTTCCTCCTCCTCGGTCGTAGCCCCGGTCGCTGCGGTCGGGATGTCAGCCGATCCTCCCTTCTCGCACAGCTCGGAGTTCTTGACATTCGCTGGTGTTGTGGGTGTGGAGGTCGTAGTACACGCAGTACCGGCCGCCCTTGGAAGACTCGGGCTGATCTCTGCCCCGCTTGGTGTCCGGTTCTTCCGCGAGCACGGCAGCCCCCTTGCGCTTCACGTCCTTGGCCTTGGGTTTCTTCTCTTCTGGGTCTGCGGCAGGCAGCTCGAGGAGAGAGAGACGCCCTTCCTCGGCCCTGGCGCACTTGGTCGCCAAGTTGAACAGCTCCAACGAAGTGCACAGATCTTCATGCATCGCAAGCTCCTCCTTCATCTTGACGTCGCGCATACCGTCGGAGAAGGCGGAGATGATGGCCTCCTCGGTCACCTTGGGAATCTTGAGGCATGCGTTGTTGAAGTCTTTGGATGTACTTGCAGGTCTCTCTGGTTGCTTCTTGATGCGGCGATGTCGCTCACGGCGAGTGGCGGTCGTGGGTACCTTGGAAGTTGGCGATGAAGCGGGTGCGCATCTCGTCGAGGAGGAGATCGTGCACAGGGCCAGGTTCGAGGAGCAGTGCGGGCCCGTCTTTGGCGCCATGGGAAACCAGTTCGCCATGACCTTCTCGTCTCGTTGGCGGCTTTAATGCCCAACTTCAGAGCTGGAGGAACTCTACGGGTCGGGCCGCATCGTCGTAGCGAGGAGGCAGGTCCGGCTTGAACTTGCCGGGCCACGCGACGGCCGCGCTTGCTTCGGGGTGAAGGCACGGCAGCCTGCTGTAGCCACGGGAGGCCCCGGATGACGAAGAGCTTGGTCTTGCGGGTCCCCGTGCGCTGCAGCTGGGAGCAGCGCGGGGTCTTGACGTGCCGGAGCAGGAGCGTGGTCGCAACGAGCTGGAGCGGGGAGCACTCGGGCAGCTTCTTGCGGACGAGGGACCTCCTAATAGCTCTGCTCTTGCCGCGCTGGCGCCGGACGGAGCGGGTTCCGCCCAGGGACCACGCGCCTTGGGGCCAGGGCGCCTTTTTGAGGGGGAGGCGGACGAGGCGCCCCCGGAGCTTCGTCGCCCGTGCAGGACGGGGTTCGATGCAGCAGGACAGACGGCGCAGGGGAGCCCCCTACGGCGCGGACGAGCTCGGCGACGCGGTCGAGCCACTCTTCGTAGACATCATCGACGGGGCGGTAGCGCAGGAGCTCGTTTGCCGCGACGAGCGCAGCTCGAGCCTCCATGGGCGCGTGGAACCCGCGATACAAAGAACCAGCCGGGCGGCGAGGGGTAGCAAAGGCGGCCGTCTTGCCTCCTGAGGGATTTGGGGCGATGCTTGCTGCTCGTTCCCGCCGGGCCGGTGGCGGCGTTGACGGCAGGTGACGGGAGCGACGAGGGCGCCGCCGGCGGGAGCCGTCTGGGCGGCGGAAGCGAGAGCGGCTCGGCGCTTAGCACGGGCCCGACGGCGTCGGACATGGATGCGGGGTCGACGGAGAACAGGCGACGGAAGGCAATTACGGCGCACCTTACCGGCGCGCCAAATGTCGGTTCGGGTTCCGCAGACCCTTGAGGTTTGAACCTTTGGTGCGCGCGAATCTCGCCCTCTACCTACCTGCACCCCCGCCTCGCTAGGATCTAAACTCTGAAAGTAACATCACAAGAGACACGGGTTTATACTAGTTTGGGCCACCATTGTGGTGTAATACCCTAGTCTAGTTTGTGGTGTGGTGGATTGCCTCTTGGGCTGATGGTGATGAACAATACAATGAAGAACAGCCTCATGAGGGTCTCTTTCTTGGCTGGTGCGATGAAGCGCTAGGGGGAGTTCAGCCGCTTCTCTCTATCTCTCTGCCGATTCGAGATCTCCTGCTAACTTTCTTCCTCCCTCTACCTGTGGGTGGCTAGTCCTATTTATAGGCAGAGGCCCTAGGCCTCTTCCCAAATATTGAGCGGGAAGGGCGCCAACAATTGGCCATTTTGAAGGGGAACATCTGGTACACTTATCTGACTAAAGTTGGTCCTCGCCTGTCAAAGGCTCTGGTGGTGACGCCGGCTTGGGCTCCACAATGACTTCCTTCCTGCCGTTGGACTGGTCTTGGTCTTGTTGCACGAAATGGGCGCTTTTGCTTGATGCTCGCTGCGCTTGCTCCCTTTGCACCAAAGAGGAAAGGAGGACATCTGCTGGGTTGGCGCCCCTGGCGCCCTTGGTAAATCATGGCTTGCGTCATGGGCACCTCATGAGATACCCGCCTTGATCTCTCCGCCACCTCGCAAGCCCAGCTGATGAGGCCGTGCGAGGAAGCTCCTCGTCGTCCGCCCAGCAATGAGGCCCCTCGCGAGGGTCTTGAGCTTGTGTTGATGAAGATGGGCCGTGATGGGCCCCCCTTTGAGCCACGCCGTAGGACGCAGGCAGGCAAGTCTGGGGACCCCCGTTCCCAGAACGCCGACACAAATAGCCTGAAGAAAAAGCAACAACAGCTTCGAGCTGATCAAGATCTGCTGGTAGATAGATGGACGGAGGTCCTGGCGGCCGAGGAATACGAACTCGAGCGCCCAACCAAGAGTTACCCAAAGCGCAGGTTGGTACCACAACTCGAGGAGGAAGCATTAAACCCCACACTACCAGCGTATGATGCGGCTGATCGACCACGCCGTGGCCGAGACAGAACGGCATATCAACCCAAAGTCCAGCCCGCACCCCGTCGCCAGTCAAACAAAAACACCAAGGCTCGGGGCAATATGCAGGATCTGTGAAACGTATTGGAAAACAAAGCAGGACATACAAGATCGATCTACGGAACACGGGGGCGCGCCCTAGCGCGTGACGATGATCGTCACGCAGGATATACTAAAAGCAAATCCAGCCGGGCTGAGTGCAGCAGACAAGACTCGTATGAACTGCGTCGTGACATACCCCGGCACAGAGGCACCGCACACCCCCTATGCTTCACTGATGAAGTGATGGATCAAGAATTCCCAGAAGGATTTTGTAGGACCTTGAAGTATGTCTAGAGGGGGGGTGATTAGACTACTTGACCAATTAAAAACTTAGCCTTTTCCCAGTTTTAGAGTTTGGCAGATTTTAGCTATCTTAGGACAAGTCAAGCAATCATCACACAATTAAAGCAAGCATGCAAAGAGTGTATGAGAAGCGGAAATTAAAGCATGCAACTTGCAAGAAGGTAAAGGGAAGGGTTTGGAGGATTCAAACGCAATTGGAGACACAGATGTTTTTGGCGTGGTTCCGATAGGTGGTGCTATCGTACCTCCACGTTGATGGAGACTTCAACCCACGAAGGGTAGCAGTGCGCGAGTCCACGGAGGCTCCACCCACGAAGGGTCCACGAAGTAGCAACCTTGTCTATCCCACCATGGTCGCCGCCCACGAAGGACTTGCCTCACTAGCGGTAGATCTTCACAGTAGGCGATCTCCTTGCCCTTACAAACTCCTTGGTTCAACTCCACAATCTTGTCGGAGGCTCCCAAGTGACACCTAGCCAATCTAGGAGACACCACTCTCAAGAAGTAACAAATGGTGCGTTGATGATGAACTCCTTGCTCTTGTGCTTCAAATGATAGTCTCCCCAACACTCAACTCTCTCTCATAGGATTTGGATCTGGTGGAAAGAAGATTTGAGTGGAAAGCAACTTGGGAAGGCTAGAGAACAAGATTCATATGGTAGGAATGGAATATCTTGGTCTCAACACATGAGTAGGTGGCTCTTTCTCAGAAATGGTAAGTTGGAAGTGTAGCTTTGTTCTGATGGCTCTCTCCGCGAATGAAGAGGAGGTGGAGGGGTATATATAGCCTCCACACAAAATCTAACCGTTACACACAATTTACCAATCTCGGTGGGACCGAAACAACAAACCCGGTCAGACCAATTTTAGTAAACCTAGTGACCGTTAGGGTTTTCGGTGGGACTGACTTGCATCTCGGTAGGACCGATATGGTTAGGGTTAGAGCATAACGTAATCTCGGTGAGACCGATTTTGGTAATTAGCTAACCAGAGAGTTGGTCAGGTAAACTCGGTGGGACCGATTCGCTCTTTCGGTGAGACCGAAACATTACGAAAGGGAAACAGAAAGTTTACATTGCAATCTCGGTGGGACCGATCCACTCTTTCGGTGAGACCGAAAAGTTACGAAAAGGAAATAGAGAGATTACAATCTCATCTCGGTGAGACCAAGATCCCTATCGGTAGAACCGATTTGCCTAGGGTTTGTGGCAGTGGCTATGACATTTGGAATCGGTGGCGCCGGATAGGAAGAATCGGTGAGACCGATTTTGGCTTTAGGTTTAGGTCATATGTGGATGTGAGAAAGTAGCTGAGGGTTTTGGAGCATATCACTAAGCACATGAAACAAGAGGCTCATTAAGCAACACCTCATCCCTCCTTGATAGTATTGGCTTTTCCTATAGACTCAATGTGATCTTGAATCACTAAAATATAAAATGAAGAGTCTTGAGCTTTTGAGCTTGAGCCAATCCTTTGTCATTAGCATTTTGAGGGATCCACTTTCATCATCCATGCCATGCCATTCATTGAGCTTTCCTGAAATGTTCATCTTGGAATAGCATTAGCTCAATGAGCTATATGTTGTTATGAATTACCAAAACCACCTAGGGATAGTTGCACTTTCAATCTCCCCCTTTTTGGTAATTGATGACAACATATAGATCAAAGCTTCGACAAATGATAATAAGATTGAAAAACATCGTCGCTTTGAGAAGTATGTGATAAGCAAGAGCTCCCCCTAAATTTGTGCATAGTTTACGATTTGCTTTGGACTGCAAATGCACAAGGAATTAGGCTCATGGGTTACTCTTCCATGTCACATACATCTTGGTGGAGCGCTCAAAATGATATGGATTGAATACATGCACTCATCACCAAGCACAGTGAATGATCACATAGGATAGATAAGATAATATCATCAAACATGCATAAGTGTAGCTTATGATCAAACACATGATCATCAATGTCTCACAAACATAGTATCTCAAGCAATCAAAAGCAAACAAGTTTAAAAACCACCAAATCAAGAGAGAACAAAATCAACACTCTCTCTCTTGAAGCCTATGATCTATACATTTTTCTCCCCCTTTGGCAACAAGTTACCAAAAAGTTCATAGAAAATGCATAGTGCTAGATCGACTCTCAGGCTTGATCTTCAGGTGGTGGTGTCCGGATAGCGCCGAGGACGAAGGCTTCAGTTGAAGTAGATGGAGCTGGAGCTGGTGTAGGTGCTGGAGCTTTTGGCATTGAGGCTGTAGCTGGTGCAGATGAAGTGGCTCTGGTGTCAGGAACTGGCACAACAGATGACCTCTGGGCTCTAGGCACTCTGGCAAATGCATCAGTTGTTGTTTTGCCCTTCCTCTCCTGCATGTCATCCTGTAGTTGCTCCACAGCAGACTGAATCTCAGTTACTTTCACATCTAAGTCATAGAACTTTTGTTCCATGATTCTTTCCAAGCTCTCCTGATTTTGAGTGAGGGTGGCCAATCCCTTCTCAATCCTCAGTGTTGATGCTATTAAGTATCCAAGCTGCTCCTGCTTGTTCTTCAAGAAATACTCAGATGCCTCCTCTTGAGTTGGCATCCTGGCAGCCTTCTCCTTCCTTGCCTTCTCCTTCTTCTCTTGTGCTTGAACTGACGATGGATCATTCTCATTCATGACAACCTCATTGTCCTCAAAGTCTGGATAAAGTGGAAAATGTTCTTTATCCAATAGATATTTGCCTGTGCCCATCTTTGAGTTAATCAACTCACGGATCGGGGCATATCCACAACTTCTCTTCTCAGTCTGCTGCAGTCCTCTTAATGGTTTCAACCATAAGGCTCATGACTTTGAATTTCTGTGGCACATCAAACAAATGCAACATGTTGATTGCATGCCCTCTAATCATGTTGTGGTCACCAGACTTGGGCGAGAGAGTATGCCTTAAGATGCGAGTTGATAGTTGGCAGCACGATGGAAGGAAGTGGACTGATCCAAACTTATGTGTCTCAATGGCGTGTGTCGGGATCTCCTTGTACATGTGTGCCATGGAATTGTGGTCCATTTTCTTCTTGGCATATACATCCAGGTCATCTTCATTCTCCTTTGGGGCATTTATCAGCTTTGCCCACTCCTCAACATTTGGTGGTACCTTGTACCTTGAGACATCCACACTATCCCGCCATCTGGATAAAAGTGTGTTGTGGAGTAGAACTGCATGATAAGTTCATCGTCCAGTTGGTGAGCTTTTGCCCAACAAGTCTGCAACTCCAACAGCAACAAAACTGTCTTGCACTCCGGGATAGTGCTCTACATTTTCTTTCATGTAGGTCCAATCGACCCACCTCATATCACACACTATGGGCTTCTTATCCAGCAGAATAGTCTCATAAAAGTCCTGTTGTTCCTTGGTGTGGAACCAGTAGTCCACAAAGCAGTTCTTCTCCTTGTGGCATATGGATCATCATCCTCCATAGCCTCAACCCATTGTCTCTTCGATCTTCATGTCCTCAGCCACAGGATGGGCATCATTGTGGTGCAGTATCTTGGGCTTGAGCTTCCTCAGAACTTGTCCTTCTTCACCTTCTTCATCCGCAACCTCAGGCACTGGGGCCTTGTTCTTCTCAGCAGCTGGAATACTCCTGGTATTCCTCTTTGGTGCAGACTTGGCCTTGGGGGCAGCTTTGGGTGCTTCCTTGGGCTTAGATGTGGCAGCCCCTGATCTTATAGCATCACCCATAAGCTTTGGTGCCTTGGGTGCTGGTGCAGCAATCTCTTCTTCCTCTTCCATCATGGAAGGCTTCCCAATAACTCTGACTGTGGTCTTCTTGACCCTTTCTTTCCTTTTCTTTCCTTCCGCAGCAGCTAGCTCTTTGGGATCAGGCTTTTCAGGAATTTGAGTTGATGCTCTGACCTTTGGCATAGGTGTCCTCTTGGCAGGAACCTTCCTATTGAGTCCAGGCTTTGTGCTATGTGTTGAGCCATACTCCTTTTGAGCCTTTGCCTTCTTGGAGGTTGCCTCATCCTCTTCTGCCCTATAATCCTCATCTTCAGAATCTAAGGTTTTCTTCTTCCTTTGCCTGGTGGCAGCTTTAGGCAAATTGCTTGGGGTGCTCCTGCTGCCTTCATCTGAAGTGTTGGAGGGACTAGTGCCCTCACTCATGTTCACCTGCTCCTCTGACCTGTTCTGACTGTCACTCTGGTCTGACATGCTGCAAACACTGACTGCTGACCTGTGAAGAGTTATAGATGAGGTAGAGTGGATGAGCATCACAAAATGCAGAGATTTTGCAAAAGAATGACTCAAAAATTCAGTTTTAGTTTTCCATGAAAGCATTTCGGATCAACCGATTTTCAAACTCGGTGATACCGAAGCAGTTTTGGAACCTAAACTGATGAACTCGGTCAGACCGAGTCACAATTCGGTGGCACCGAGACTACTAGGGTTTCACAAAGTCCTAAAATCGGTCTCAACGATTAGCAATTCTCGATCAGACCGAGTCTCACTAGTGCAATGGCATAAGCCAAATCGGTGGGACCGAGTTTTTCAACTTGGTGGGTCCGAGATGGTTTCGGCGGAAACCAAACCCTAAATTTTTCGAATCAAAACTATTCTAAGGATTGCATTGACTGGATAGGAGTGTTTCAATCGTGGCAAGAATCAATAAGAACACAATGTGCTAAGAATCAGACGAGGAAAGCATTGTGATCAAGTCCATACCCTAGTTCGGCGGAGACTCGCTACGGCGGCAACGGCGGGGTTGAATTCCGTTGACGGCGGCGGAGACCAGCCACAGGAGGCGGCTGGTGACGAGGAGACAATCCGGAGACCACGGAGGCAGAGCGAGCTATTGCGCGGACGAAGAGGTTCGGAGAAATTTCCAAATTTTTCCCCGTGACTATATATAGCCCGACCTTGTCGGTGTGACCGAGTGGAACAACTCAGTGGCACCAAGATGCAAAACTGTGTACAGTTGTTGCAACTCGGTGTGACCGAAGAGTTCAAATCGTTTGTACCGAGATTGAAAACCTAGATCGACTTAGTGATCTCGGTAAGACCGAAATGGAGGAATCGGTCAGACCGAGAATCACAAAGAAGTTTTGGAAGTTTAAGTCTATGATGAATCGGGACTCGAGTGCTCCTCACACGAGTGGTTCGAATCGACTTGATCAAATTTTGTGATGTAGCATGAATAGAGTTTGAGACGAGAAAAGCATAGATAGCTAGAGAAGGTTCTTAGGCATTCTTGTCCATCCACTTGGCCAAAGAAAAAGAAGCTAATCAATCAAAACAACAAGTGGATGTCCTCGAATGAGTAAAGTATGCAACCAACATGCTCACACAATAAGATGGCAAATGAAATATGTGGCAAAGCATGCACAACCAATTCTAGCATCTATCAAAAATTGGCGATGACTAGGTCATCTATATATGAGTATATTGACTTAGGAGTCAAATGATAGACATTTGATCATAGGTCATACTCATCGTTTAAGCTCAAGTGGGGTTACCACTTTTACACAAATCATTTATGTGTTCACATCATTAGAGTTGCTTTGACTCAATTCTTAGAGTTAAGCTCCCCCTAGATGTGATATCCCCCTAAGAGGGATGAACTAACCTTGGGTTTTGTCGATGATGACTTAAGGTAGGTGTTGAAGATGTGGATGCTCAATGTTGATGTAGATCTTTTTGGAGCAATCCTTTGGAGTGAGTTGCACTTTCAATACCTACATGGGTTAGTCCCACAAGGAACAAACAAGTATATCCATAGACATAGAGTGATGCACACACAAAATGATGTCCATGAAATCATTAGGTTACCTTGTCCCTTGCCTTATCAACATGAGGGTTTGTGACTCCTTGAACTAGTGCAAGATATGGAAGTTGATTGCACTTGTCCTTGCCATAATGATATGAGTGAAATATGTTGGCGGAGTCACCCTCAAGAACTCTCTAGTTCTTCTTCTGGATCCACATCATCTTGATGGGAATCCTTGGAGTTGTAGTTGTACTTGATGAGGTAGAACTTGACGTAGTCTTGGGAATCCACTTGACCGAGACCTTAGGTGCCTCTTCAAATGCATCAATCTCTTCTTGAAGCTTGTCCTTGCCTTTGTTCTTGTGGTCTTGTGGTGGAAGATCATCTTGTGCTTGTGTTCCCTTGAAGGAAGTAGGATCATACTTCTCTTGTTGAGGAACAAACTTCGTCTTGGGGTATTGATCTTCTTCCCACTCAACTCCATTGGCATTGAACTTTCGTTCAAAACCAACACCTTGATTCTTCGGTGCCTTCCTTGCTTGCGTACAATTTCCTCGAATTGCTTACTCCCGCAAGGCTCTTGTATACACCTTTCTCTATAATTCCTTTCAATAAGCTATTTTCTTGCTCAAGTGTAACTTGGCTAAGAGAATCATTAGTGGAATCAAGAGAACTACTAGAAGCAACAATATTGGATTTGACATTATTATTGTTACTACTAGAGGAAGAATCTTTCTTGATCTTGTTACTAGACTTGACTTGAGGCATGTAAGTAGATAAGAGAGCAATGTAAAAAATGCAATTTGCTATAGTGTAGAATGTAAGAAACAATGTAAACGCTTGGCAATGTAAACGCTTTTCAAAAGTATCATGTTTTTGTAGCAAATTTGGAAACTATAGTGTAGAATGAAAGATGCAAAACTAGTATCGTCGTTAGAATTTTTCAAAGGGCTTTTCAGCATGGTGAAGTAGGCTTTAAACGCTTGGGCTCACGCTTCAATGTAAACGCTTTTGGAGATCATCATTGATTGCTTTTAAGAACTCATGCTCTTGCTCAAGATTGAGCTTTTCAAAGCGTAACTTCTCATGAGTCCTTAAAAGTTCTCGATGATCTTCGAAGATAGTTTCATGAGCTAACTTAAGAGAGTTTAGTTCTTTAGTTAGACGCTCAATCTTCTCCTTATCATGGTCATTCGTTTTATCTTGATTAGCATGATTAATTGACGTTTCATTATAGTATTCATCACTAGAGTTGTCAACAAGTAAATCATCATCCACAAGAAAGTCATCTTCATCACTATTGAAATCAACATACTTAGGATGTGTTACCTTTGGACCTTTGGCCATGAAGCATCTTCCAATTCTTTCATTTGGTGACTCAAATATGTCGTAGGAGTTGGTTGACACAAGTGCTAGACCGGCAACACCTTCATCTTGAGTATATTCGGAGTCGGAGTGATAGCTTCTCTCGGAGTGATTGTCGAGTCGGGCGGATACCCATTCACCAACATGAGCTTGATGTCTTCGTTTTATGTAGCTCTTTGATGACTTGTCCTTCCTTTCCGAATCCTTGCTTCTCCGTGAGGGTCTTCGCTCATAACGATCATCTCTACTCCTCCTCTCTCTTGGTGGTGATTCTTCTTTTCTACTTCTTCTTTTGGAGAGTCTTCTTCTTTTGTAGGGTGTCGTACACTCATTGAATAGTGTCCGGTCTCCCACAATTGTAGCAATTTGCTCTCGACTAGAAGATCTTTTGTCATTGTAAGACCTTGACTTGGAGCTTCTTTCTTTGCTTCTACTCTTGTAGAATTTGTTGAAGTTCTTCACCATTAAGCTCAATTCTTCATTGAAGGTGTGTTTCTCACTTGATGATGTGGGGCTTCACTTGAGGCTTTGTAAGCACCACTTGACTTGTTGTGAAGTTCCTCCTTATCCTTAAGTGACATCTCATGAGCAACAATTCTTCCAATGACTTCCGTTGGCTTGAGATCTTTGTAGTTTGGCATCATTTGAATCAATGTGCACACGGTATCATACTTTCCATCCAATGCTCTTAGGATCTTCTTGATGATGAATCTATCAGTCATCTCTTCACTCCCTAAGCCGGCAATCTCATTTGTGATAAGTGCAAGCCTAGAGTACATTTCAGCGACACATTCACCATCCTTCATTTTGAACTTGTCAAGCTGACTTTGGAGCACATCCAACTTGGATTCCTTGACGGGTTCGGTACCTTCATGCATATCAATCAAAGTATCCCAAATTTCCTTTGCATTCTCAAGACGGCTGATTTTGTTGAATTCTTCGGGGCACAATCCGTTGAAGATGATATCACAAGCTTGAGCGTTGTATTGCAGCATCTTCAATTCTTCCGCATTAGCTTCACGGTTCGGCTCTCTCCCATCAAAGAATTCACCTTGCAAGCCAATACAAATAATTGCCCAAACGGCGGGGTTATGTCTGAGAATATGCATTTTCATCTTATGCTTCCAACTAGCAAAATTAGTACCATCAAAGTAAGGACCTCTACGGTGATAATTTCCCTCGCTAGACGCCATACTCTCCTAGGTTGTGAAACCAAGGCTATGACCACCAAAAGCTATGGAAATCAAAGCAAATGGAGACCAAGCTCTGATACCACTTGTAGGACCTTGAAGTATGTCTAGAGGGGGGTGATTAGACTACTTGACCAATTAAAAACTTAACCTTTTCCCAGTTTTAGAGTTTGGCAGATTTTAGCTATCTTAGGACAAGTCAAGCAATCATCACACAATTCAAGCAAGCATGCAAAGAGTGTATGAGCAGCGGAAATTAAAGCATGCAACTTGCAAAAGGTAAAGGGAATGGTTTGGAGGATTCAAACGCAATTGGAGACACAGATGTTTTTCACGTGGTTCCGATAGGTGGTGCTATCGTACCTCCACGTTGATGGAGACTTCAACCCACGAAGGGTAACGGTTGCGCGAGTCCACGGAGGGCTCCACCCATGAAGGGTCCACGAAGTAGCAGCCTTGTCTATCCCACCATGGTCGTCGCCCACGAAGGACTTGCCTCACTAGCGGTAGATCTTCATGAAGTAGGCGATCTCCTTGCCCTTACAAACTCCTTGGTTCAACTCCACAATCTCGTCGGAGGCTCCCAAGTGACACCTAGCCAATCTAGGAGACACCACTCTCCAAGAAGTAACAAATGGTGCGTTGATGATGAACTCCTTGCTCTTGTGCTTCAAATGATAGTCTCCCCAACACTCAACTCTCTCTCATAGGATTTGGATCTGGTGGAAAGAAGATTTGAGTGGAAAGCAACTTGGGAAGGCTAGAGATCAAGATTCATATGGTAGGAATGGAATATCTTGGTCTCAACACATGAGTAGGTGGTTCTCTCTCTAAATGGTAAGTTGGAAGTGTAGGTTTGTTCGATGGCTCTCTCCACGAATGAAGAGGAGGTGGAGGGGTATATATAGCCTCCACACAAAATCTAACTGTTACACACAATTTACCAATCTCGGTGGGACCGAATCAACAAACTCGGTCGACCAATTTTAGTAAACCTAGTGACCGTTAGGGTTTTGGTGGGACTGACTTGCATCTCGGTAGGACCGATATGGTTAGGGTTAGAGCATAACCTAATCTCGGTGAGACCGATTACACAAACTTCGGTGAGACCGATTTTGGTAATTAGCTAACCGAGAGTTGGTCGTAAACTCGGTGGGACCGATTCGCTCTTTCGGTGAGACCGAAATGTTACGAAAGGGAAACAGAAAGTTTACATTGCAATCTCGGTGGGACCGATCCGCTCTTTCGGTGAGACCGAAAAGTTACGAAAAGGAAACAGAGAGATTACAATCCCATCTCGGTGAGACCGAGATCCCTATCGGTAGAACCGATTTGCCTAGGGTTTGTGGCAGTGGCTATGACATTTGGAATCGGTGGCGCCGGATAGGAAGAATCGGTGAGACCGATTTTGGCTTTAGGTTTAGGTCATATGTGGATGTGAGAAAGTAGCTGAGGGTTTTGGAGCATATCACTAAGCACATGAAGCAAGAGGCTCATTAAGCAACACCTCATCCCTCCTTGATAGTATTGGATTTTCCTATAGACTCAATGTGATCTTGAATCACTAAAATATAAAATGAAGAGTCTTGAGCTTTTGAGCTTGAGCCAATCCTTTGTCATTAGCATTTTGAGGGATCCACTTTCATCATCCATGACATGCCATTCATTGAGCTTTTTCTGAAATGTTCATCTTGGAATAGCATTAGCTCAATGAGCTATATGTTGTTATGAATTACCAAAACCACCTAGGGATAGTTGCACTTTCAGATTTAAACCCGTGAACATTGAATCATATGATGGTACAATAGACCCTGCGGTATGTATTGAAGATTTCCTCCTCCACATCCACATGGCCCACGGTGACGATCTACATGCCAACAAATACCTCCCACCTAAACTCAAAGGACCGGCTCGGGATTGGCTGAATAGCTTGCCAGCAAACTCCATTGATAGTTGGGAGAATCTGGAGGACGCATTCCTTGACAACTTCTAGGGCACTTATATGTGACCACCGGATGCTGATGACTTGAGTCACATAACCCAACAGCCAGGGGAATCAGCCAGGAAATTCTGGACCCGATTCCTAACTAAAAAGAACCAAATTGTCGACTGTCTGGATGCCGAGGCCTTAGCGGCATTTAAGCATAACATCCGTGACGAGTGGATCGCCCGACACCTCGGCCAAGAGAAACCGAAGTCCATGGCAGCCCTCACGACACTCATGACCCGCTTTTGCACGGGCGAAGACAGCTGGCTGGCTCGTAGCAATAACACACCAAGAAATCCTGGTAATTCATATGCCAAAGATAGCAATGGTAGACCACGTCGCAACATACACAAGCGTCGCAAAAACGGCGATAGCGCTGAAGACACGGTAGTCAATGCCGGATTTAGTGGCTCTAAATCCGGCCAGTGGAAAAAGCCGTTCAAAAGAAGCAATCCCGGCCCGTCCAGTTTGGACCACATGCTCGATTGCTCGTGTCAAATTCACGGCACCCCCGATAAGCCAGCCAATCACACCAACAGAGAATGCTGGTTGTTCAAGCAGGCTGGCAAGTTGACTGCCGAAAACAAGGAAAAGGGGCTGCATAGCGACGACGAGGAGGAGCCTCGGCCGCCGAACATAGGAGGACAGAAGAAGTTTCCCCCACAAGTGAAAACGGTGAACATGATATACGCAACCCATATTCCCAAGCGAGAACGGAAGCGTGCACTAAGGGACGTCTATGCGATGGAGCCAGTCGCCCCAAAGTTCAACCCATGGTCCTCTTGTCCGATCACTTTCGATCGCAGGGACCATACCACTAGTATCCGTCATGGCGGTTCCGCCGCATTGGTCCTTGATCCCATCATCGACGGATTTCACCTCACTCGAGTCCTTATGGACGGTGGCAGCAGCCTGAACCTGCTCTATCAGGATACAATGCGCAAAATGGGTATAGACCCCTCAAGGATCAAACCCACAAAAACCACCTTCAAAGGTGTCATACCAGGTGTAGAGGCCTGTTGCACGGGCTCAATCACACTGGAAATGGCCTTCGGATCTCTGGACAACTTCCGAAGCGAGGAATTAATCTTCGATATCGTCCCCTTCTGTAGTGGCTATCACGCACTACTCCGACGAACCGCATTTGCTAGATTCAATGCGGTACCGCATTATGCATACCTCAAGCTCAAAATGCCAGGACCTCGTGGGGTTATAACAGTCAATGGAAACACAGAACGCTCGCTCCTCACACAGGAGCACAGTGCGGCCCTCGCAGCGGAAGTACAAAGCAGCCTTCTGAGGACAACCGCCAATTCGGCAAAGAAGCCACCGGACACCTTAAAGCGAATCCGGAGTACCCCGCACAGGATCGCCAGCACGCTTGTAGCTCGCTTAGCAATTCGCCTCCGCCCTAGTCCCAAATAAGCGGCAAAATTGCGTGCACAGCGTACATAATTATGCACTCAAGATACCATGGGCACAAAGGAGGCACGGCCCACAATGTGGGCAACCACTTGTGGCTCATACATCTTTATCATTTTCTCTTTCAGACCCTACTCTGGAAGCTCTTCCGACAACCCGATCATTGGACCCATTGCAGAAGGAAATGCCAAGGAAGCAAGATGCTCGACGTGTAAGGGAATCCCCATGTGGTCTCTGATAACGATCGATATACCTGTTTTACATACCCATACGCAGCTTGCCTTGGATAGGACATGTCAAATAGTCCTATTTTTTGCTTATTGCACTACTTGTATCCATACGCTTTGACGTATTATTTAAATAACAATGCATAGCGTTAGCCTATTATTGCATTTCCTTTTTTTTCCTTGTCTGCTTATTTACGACAAATTGCACCTGACATTCCGACATTTACTCAAAGGCGCCAGGGGCTTCGGTGTACCCCATAACACGGCATGAAAAGTCCGAAACTTTCGACAGTGCGGCACCCCAAACTTATAGCATTATATGCATCAGCTCCGAATCATGTCTTGGGTCAATAGTTGGGTTTGCTCGGCTCCCATGTTTTGGTACCTTACGTCCCGCTATATCGGCTAAGGTAGCGCTGGGAGAACTACTGCGATTGTGTCCCGGTTCTTCCGGACGAACACCTCAGTAGAGAAAGCTGAAAACTGACTGTCATGATGAGGCAAGAGCTGGTCGCTATTCGAGAGGTCTCAAATCCTTAAATATTTTTTCCGCTTCGGGCGAGGAGTCAGCCTTGTCCGATTTAGGCATACATAGTGCCCCAAGATCGACCCTCCGAATACTAGGGGCTTCGCCAAAATTTAAAATTGTAGACTTCTACGGCTAAGTGAGAGTGATAAAGCTTTATAGTCCGATTGCTCGTTCACAGTGAACACCTCCTTCAAGGACCCAAACTGTGATAAAGAGTGATCAGGTTTATCCCAACACCTCAAGATTAGTTAAATGGGGCAGAAGCCAACGATCGCCAACTCTTAGATTTTATAAACGGCCGCACAGAAGGTAATATTTTAAATTAACAAGCGTTGCATAGCGCAAATGAACTCGTTTCATATTACAGGATCACATGAGTACATTCATTCAAATATTACATCCTTAGCACATTCCTCTGCCACAAGGCGAGCACCCTTCAGGACACTGTCATAATACTTTTCGGGGTGGCGATGCTCCTTGCCCTCCGGCGGCCCTTCCTTCACCAGCTTTTCGGCGTCCAACTTCGCCCATTGCACTTTCGCCCGGGCAAAGGCCCTACGCGCACCCTCAATGCAGACGGACCGCTTTATGACTTGAAACCGTGGGCAGGCATTCACAAGCCGCCTTACAAGACCAAAGTAGCTACCAGGCAAGGGCTCGCTAGGCCACATCCGGACTATAAGACCCTCATGGCCTGTTCGCCGCTTTGTGAAGCTCGATCAGCTTGTTTCAACTGGTCACTAAGGAATCGATGTTCAGTCCAAGATACCGAGAGCGTAACAACTTCTCCGCCGAGCCCTCCTCGCCCGGTAGAACTCCATGGCATCCGACACACTGCAGGGTAGATCTGCGAACGCTCCTGGAGAGCTCCGAACTCGGGTAAGTAAAAGGAAAGTTTCCTAAACATGCTTGATTTGCATAATGAATGCCTTACCCGCCGCTATCTTCTTAACCGCCTGAATCTCCTGGAGGGCCTTTTGGGCTTCGACCTTGGCATGTTGTGCATTTTCGAGGGCCTTCGCAAGCTCGGACCCTTGCGTCTTAGAGTCACACTCCAAGGACTCGTATTTCTTGATGAGAGCCTTGATCTCTTGCTGCACCTCGCCGACTCGGGCCTCTTGCTTCTCTCGCTCGATGCGCTCCTGGTCATGGTCTTGGCCTCAGACAAATGCTTTCTCGTGTGGCCGCCACTTCCGTCGTGGCCCCTAGCAAAATTCATGACGATCCTTTTACTAAAAAACCACATTTTTATTTATTAATATACAGACGGGGCTACTGTCTATGCTGTAACATTTTCTTATAATTTTATTACTTACCTCAAAGCCTATTAGGAGGCTGGCACAGGCTTCAGTCAGTCTGCTTTTGGCGGACTGAACCTTCTTGACCACCGCACTCATAACAGTGCGGTGCTCTTCGTCGATGGAAGCGCCACGAAGCGCTTCCAGCAGGTTGTCCGATGCCTCTGGATGGACAGAGGCCATCGGCATAGACGGCTTGCCCCCCTTGGCAAAGGGGTTGCCTGACAGAATCCGGAACCACTGGAGGTTCCAGCGCAGTATTCGGCTGGGGGCTAGACTTGCCGCCCCCGGCGTTAGGGCCCAGGGGAGTCTTGCCCCTCATGCGCCCATCGCCTGGAATGTCGCCTTGGGGTGCCTCCAGAACTGTCTCCCCTTGGTTTAGTGCCCTTTGAGACAACACCTGGGCGTCGTCCGTAGGGCGAGGGGAGGAGGCGGTCGGTAGTGAATCGCTGTTCATATCCGACGGGCCCAAAGAATCATCCGAAGAAGATACATCGATATGGGCTCGGGATGGACTGCATAATCATGTTCTGCGTGATAAGAAGCATTAAAATAAAACATACCAAGAACTATTATAGTATCCGGATAATTACGACTTCGCCAGGGGCTTGTCCCTCGGTAACAACTCCTCGTCGCTAAAAGCGGCCGCCGTGGAACAGTCCAGAAGGAGAGTCCTTCCATTCTTGGACCCTTCGGTCTCCCCGAACGGGGCGGCCTTCCTTTTCTTGTCTCCCCCGGCTGGGGGGAGAACTTTCCTCTTCCTCCTCCTCGTTTTCGTGGGAGGAGTGCGCCTCGGTGTTTTCGGACGATGAGTCCCATATAATCTTGCGCCGGGGACCTTTCCTTGTCCCCGCGGCCTTCTTCTTGGCATTCTTCTTCGGCGCCTCATAAGGTGCCGGAACTAGCATCTCCGTTAAGAGAGCCTCTGCTGGATCTTCGGGCAGAGGGGCTGGACAATCGATCTGCTCCGCTGTTGCTACCCAGTCCTGCTAAAGTAGCGTGGAGGCTTAGATCCCTCACATAATTATACTGGGGAAAGAAACATCTTATGAGATATAAGGAGCTTACCGGATTGGCATGGCGCTTCGCGCTGAGTCCATGATCCTCGGTAAGGGGAGGAGGTACCTCGGCGGACATTAACAGCACCTTCCAGATGTATTGGTGCATCGTATCGAAGAGCTCTCGCAGCGTCTGGTGCTTAGCCGAGTCAAACTCCCACAAATTGAATGCCCATCTTTGACACGGGAGGATCCGGCAGAAGAGCATGACTTGGACCACGTTGACAAGCTTGATTTTCTTCCTTATCATGTTTTTGACGCATTTCTGGAGTCCAGCCAGCTCAACAGATGAACGCAAGGATAGGCCCTTCTCTTTCCAGGAGGTGAGCCGCATGGGGATGCCGGATCAAAATTCGGGGTCCGCCACCCAGTTGGCGTCACGCGGCTCGGTGATGTAGAACCACCCCGATTGCCACCCCTTTACGGTCTCCAGATAGGAGCCTTCAAGCCAGGTGACGTTGGGCATTTTGCCCACCATGGCGCCTCCAAGGCCCGCTTGTCGGGTCACCACCACCTTCGGTTTAACATTGAAGGTCTTCAGCCATAGGCCAAAGTGGGGCTTGATGCGGAGGAAGGCCTCGCACACGATGATAAACGCCGAGATGTTGAGGATGAAATTGGGGGCCAGATCATGGAAGTCCAACCCATAGTAGAACATGAGCCCGTGGAAAAATGGGTGGAGGGGAAACCCCAGTCCGCGGACGAAATGGGTAAGGAAGACGACCCTTTCATGAGGCTCAGGGGTGGGGACAATTTGCCCCTGATCCGAGCCGGTGCGCCGATATTCACGGCCAGTATCCGCCTCGGAGCCAGAATGTTCTCCTCCGTAACGGAGGAGACCATCCACTTGCCTCCTGCTTCGGACATGTTTGGAGTGATCTTGCGGAGAAAATGCGAACTTGGGCGCTGGAGCTCGAGTGCGCAAGAATGGATGGGCAGGGAAGAAGAAGGCGTGGGTAAAAAGGAGGAGTCCTTGTCCCTTTATAAGGGCGGAGCAAACTGTGCGCCTCCTCACCTGCCTGGTAAACTCGCTTATTCCCCAAGCGCCATAATTGATGGCGCGGTTGGGTTACCCACACCCTATTGATGAGAATCCCATGATAAGGGGACACGATCTCTGCTTCGACAAGACCTGCCAAGAAAACCGCCTCGCAATATGTGCAGTAGCTGGTTGAGAAAACGGTTCGAATAATGACCGGGCCATGGCGAGATGTCACGTTATGAAAAGTTGTCAGCAGATTAGATTTATGGAAATATTATACTCTCTACGGTGGTACATGGAATTTGTTTTGTAGAGCCGGACACTATCCTTGTGTTCGAAATTTTCTATGGAGTATTCGGAGGAAGAACCCGCCTTGCAATGCCAAAGACAATCTGCATGCCGGACTCATCGTCATTGAAGCCTGGTTTAGGGGCTACTGAGGGAGTCCTGGATTAGGGGATCCTCGAACTGTCGGACTATATACTGTGGCCGGACTGTTGGACTATGAACATACAAGCTCGGCAATTCAGATATGTAGATCTCCTCCCTTGTAACCGACTGCAGGTAACTCCTAGCCCCTCCGTGTCTATATAAACCGGAGGGTTTAGTCCAGAGGACAAGAACAATCATAACCATAGGCTAGCTTCTAGGGTTTAGCCTCTACGATCTCGTGGTAGATCAACTCTTGTAACACTCATATAATCAAGATCAATCAAGTAGGAAGTAGGGTATTACCTCCATCAAGAGGGCCCGAACCTGGGTAAACCTTGTGTCCCCCGCCTCCTATTACCATCCGCCTTAGAAACACAGTTCGGAACCCCCTACCCGAGATCCGCCGGTTTTGACGCCGACAGGTGCAAACCGATTGCAGGAGCAAATGCAGATGTTATGAACGTTTGGCAAGCTCGATATGATGACTACTTGATAGTTTAGTGCATCATGCTTTACGGCTTAGAATCAGGCCTTCAACGACCTTTTTGAAACACCACGGAGCATATGAGATGTTCCAAGAGTTGAAATTAGTATTTCAGACTCATGCCCATGTCAAAAGGTATGAGACCTTTTACAAGTACTTTTCCTACAAGATGGAGGAGAATAGCTCAGCTAGTGAGCATGTGCTCAGAATGTTTGAGTACAACAATCACTTGAATCAAGTGGGAGTTAATCTTCCAGATAAGATAGTGATTGACAGAGTTCTCTAGTCACTATCACCAAGTTACTAGAACTTCGTTATGAACTATAATATGCAAGGGATAACGGAAAGGATTCCCAAGCTCTTCGTGATGCTGAAACGACGAAGATAGAAATCAAGAAAAGCATCAAGTGTTGATGGTTGACAAGACCACTAGTTTCAAGAAAATAGCAAAGGGAAGAAGGGTAACTTCAAAAATAATGGCAAGCAAGTTGCTGCTCCCGTGAAGAAGCCCAAAGCTAAACCCAAGCCTAAAACCGAGTGCTTCTACCGCAAAGGAAATTGTCACCGAAGTGGAACTTCCCTAGATACTCATGATAAGAAGGATGGCAAAGTGAACAAAGGTATATTGGATATACATGTTATTGAAGTGTACTTTACTAGTGTTTATAGCAACCCCTCGGCATTTGATACTGGTTCAGTTTCTCAGAGTAGTAACTTGAAATGGGAGTTGCAGAATGAACAGAAACTAGTTAAGGACGAGGTGACGATGTGTGTTGGAAGTAGTTCCAAGATTGATATGATCATCATTGCACACTACCTATACTTTCGGGATTAGTGTTGAACCTAAATAAGTGTTATTTGGTGTTTGAGTTGAGCATGAATATGATTTGATCATGTTTATTGCAATACGCTTATTCATTTGTTAGAGAATAATTGTTGTTCTGCTTACATGAATAAAACCTTCTATGGTCATACACCCAATGAAAATGGTTTGTTGGATCTCGATCTTAGTGATACACATATTCATAATATTGAAGCCAAAAGATGCAAAGTTAATAATGATAGTGCAACTTATTTGTGGCACTGCCGTTTAGGTCATATTGATGTAAAGCGCATGAAGAAACTCCATGCTGATGGGATTTTGGATTTATGAATCACTTGATGCTTGCGAACCATGCCTTATGGGCAAGATGACTAAGACTCCATTCTCTGGAACAATGGAGCGAGCAATTGACTTCTTGGAAATAATACATACTGATGTATGTGATCCGATGAGTGTTGAGGCTCGCGGCAGGTATCATTATTTTTCTGACCTTCACAGATGATTTGAGCAGATATGGGTATATCTACCTGATGAAACATAAGTCTGGAACATTTGAAAAGTTCATATAATTTCAGAGTGAGGTGGAAAATCATCGTAACAAGAAAATAAAGTTTCCACGATTTGATCGTGGAGGAGAATATTTGAGTTACGAGTTTGGTCTTCATTTGAAACAATGCGGAATAGTTTCAGAACTCACGCCATTCGAACACCACAACGTAATGGTGTGTCCGAACATCGAATCAGCATTTTATTAGATATGGTGCAATCCATGATGTCTCTTACCGATTTACCACTATCGCTTTGGGGTTATGCATTAGAGACAGCTGCATTCACGCTAAATAGGGCACCATCTAAACTGCTGAGACAACACCATATGAACTGTGGTTTGGCAAGAAACCAAAGTTGTCGATTTTTAAATTTTGGGGTTATGATGCTTATGTGAAAAAGTTTCATCCTAATAAGCTCAACCCCAAATCGGAGAAATGTGTCTCCATAGGATACCCAAAGGAGATGGTTGGGTACACCTTCTATCACAGATCCCAAGGCAAGACATTCATTGCTAAGAATGGATCCTTTCTAAAGAAGGAGTTTCTCTAAATAAGTGAGTGGGAGGCAAGTAGAACTTGATGAGGTAATTGTACCTACTCCCTTATTGAAAGTAGTTCGTCACGTAAATCTGTTCCTCGTGACTCCTACACCAATTAGTGAGGAAGCTAATGATGATGATCATGTAACTTCAGATCAAGTTACTACTGAACCTCGAGGTCAACTAGAGAAAGATCCGCACTGCAGTGGTACGGTAATCCTGTTCTGGAGGTCATGTTACTAGACCATGACGAACCTACGAACTATGAGGAAGCGATGATGAGCCCAGATTCCGCAAAATGGCTTGAGGCCATGAAATCTAAGATAGGATCCATGTATGAGAACAAAGTGTGGACTTTGGTTGACTTGCCCGATGATCGGCAAGCCATAGAAAATAAATGGATCTTCAAGAAGAAGACGGACGCTGATAGTAGTGTTACTATCTACAAAGCTAGACTTGTCGAAAAAGGTTTTTGACAAATTTCAAGGTGTTGACTACGATGAGAATTTCTCACCAGAAGCGATGCTTAAGTCTGTCCGAATCATGTTAGCAAATTGCCACATTTTATGAAGTCCGCAAATGGATATCAAAACTACATTCCTTAATGGATTTCTTAAAGAAGAGTTGTATATGATGCAACCGTAAGGTTTTGTCGATCCTAAAGGTGCTAACAAAATGTGTAAGCTCCAAGAATCCATCTATGGACCTGGTGCAAGCATCTCGAGTTGGAATATACGCTTGATGAGTTGATCAAAGCATCTAGTTTTATATGCATCGCAAAGGAAACATGTATTTAAAAGAAAGTGAGTGGGAGCACTACAACATTTCGATAAGTATATGTGAATGACATATTGTTGATCGAAATAATGTAGAATTTTCTCGAAAGCATAAAGGAGTATTTGAAAGGAATTTTTCAAAGAATGACCAAAGGAAGTTGTTGATATATTGAGCATCAAAATCTATAGAGATAGATTAAGATGCTCGATAAGTTTTTTTCAAAGGAGTACATACCTTGACAAAATTTTGAAGTAGTTCAAATGGAACAATAAAGAAGGAGTTCTTGCCTCGATGCAAGGTGAAGTTGAGTAAGACTCAAAGCCCCACTAATGCAGTAAGATAGAGAGAATGAAAGTCATTCCCTATGCCTCAGCCATAGGTTCTATAAAGTATGCCATGTTGTGTACTGCATCTATTTTATACCCCTGACCGAGCTTGGCAAGGAGTACAATAGTGATCTAGGAGTAGATCATCGACATGGGTCGAAATTATTCTTAGTGGAATAAGGATATGTTTCTCGATTATGGAGGTGACAAAAGGTTTGTCGTAAAGGGTTACGTCGATGCAAGTTTTGACATTGATCCAGATTACCCTAAGTCTCGATCTGGATGCATATTGAAAGTGGGAGCAATTAGCTAGAGTAGCTGAGGGAGTCCTGGATTAGGGGGTCTCCGGACACCGGGCTATATCCTTTGGCCGGACTGTTGGACTATGAAGATACAAGATTGAAGACTTTGTCCCGTGTCCGGATGGGACTCTCAGGCAAGCTTGGCGATACGGATATGTAGATCTCCTCCCTTGTAACTGACTCTGTGTAATCCTAGCCCCCTCCGATGTCTATATAAACCGGAGGGTTTAGTCCGTAGGACAGCAACAATCATACCATAGGCTAGCTTCTAGGGTTTAGCCTCTACGATCTCGTGGTAGATCAACTCTTGTAATACTCATATCATCAAGATCAATCAAGCAGGAAGTAGGGTATTACCTCCATCGAGAGGGCCCGAACCTGGGTAAACATCGTGTCCCCCACCTCCTGTTATAGTTTGGGACCCCTACCTGAGATCCTCCGGTTTTGACACCGATATTGGTGCTTTCATTGAGAGTTCCACTGTGCCGTCATTGTAAGGAAGGATGGCTTGTCTCGTTGTCAGGGACAACATCACCTCCGGGGAGCCCTGGCTGTAGGCCAAACTCCTCCGACTAGGCGGTTTGCCATGACCGCCTGCTCGGGTTGTTGCACGGGCGATGACTTCTCAGTCATCGAAAACAGCCTCCACGCCACTCGAACTTGCCGAGCAGATGAATCCAAAGGAGCTCTTCTAAAAGAGCTCTTGGATCGTGATCGCCGCTTTGGGAGTCACTACGACTATGATCGGATTGGGCTTAAACCCCACCAAAGGGAGATTAACTCTCCTCCACCACCCATCGATAGCGGTGGTGGAGGAACAATGCAGCGATTCTTCCTATATCTTGAGGATGAACTATGTCCGGATTCCCGAGCTCTCCGAGCCGGATACCCATCAACGGGAGGACATCGCCCAAACCCTGAACCTAGAATCAGGCAGCGGGCTGCACTCCATCGGGCGGCATCCCTGAGTCCGAACTTCCAAGATCAGAACTCCTCTCGCCTGGTCTCAGATCGGGTCAGGGTTCGACTTAAACCACCCACCCACCCAGATATAAGCGATCTTTCCCACATTAGGCAAGAGCCCCAGAGACAAGACATCACTATTGGGCCGATTCTCCTTGTAATGAACAAGGTCAAGGACTGTCACGAGGAAGACGCAATTTCATTATTTTGCAATAATTGAACGGACAAGGGAATCCTCAACGCCATAAGTCACCATGATATAGCATGCTTCGTAGACTTGGCGGCCATAGTACGGAAGTACTGTGCGATGGAAAGCACCTAGAAAACCCAAACAAAATTTTGGGACAATCCGGCTTTTACAAAGCCCCCAGTCCGAATTAAAAGGGTACACTAAGTCGCCTGACTCAATTACAAAGAAGCAAAAGCCCACTACAGGGCGTGGAACCATATTGGAGGGATGGCTTAAAAGGCCCTGCAAAATTCACAGTACAGCGGATATCATACCAACACACAGCCTTAGAGCATGTTGGGTACTCCGGCACGTGGCCAAGAGCGGTGAGGATCTCCTCATTCAAAACACCGCAGAGCACCATCCCGTGGATAACAATACAGTATTGACAGTCTTCGAGACCTTCACCTCAAAAAATAGGCGTAAGTGAGCACTCCGCAGCCTTGCCGAAGTCTGCCACGTGGCAGCAATAAATCCATGGAGCGACATGGCTATCACCTTCAATGCCAAGGATTTAACCTAAATTCAACAGCCCGAGCACCACCGCCTTTGGTCCTCGGTCCAATTGTGGAAGGCTTTCGCTTACTAAAGTGCTCATGGACGGCGCATAACGGATTAAACCTCATTTACGAGGAGACCCTTCAAAAATGGAAATAGACAGAAATCGCATTGAGCAAAGCAGCACGACCTTCAAAGGAATCATCCCCAGCCGGGAGGCACGCTATACTGGGAAAATCACACTAGATGTGGTATTCAAGGCCACAGGTCCCAAGAAATAACATTCCAAGTGGCCCTGCTCAAGAGAGGATACCACGCCTTCTTGGGCGGGAGGCATTCATGATCTTCCAAGCTATGCCCCATTACAGTACATGAAGCTCAAAATGCCCGGCCCAATGGAATCATCACTCTAGCTAGTGATCCGACACAAGACTACTGAAAACAAAACAGCTACACCGCCCTCAAGGCGTTATCTCAAGCCCTCGGCGGAGGAGTTAATCAAGCCAAGGCCCACAAAGGATGTGGACGATGTGATACTAGACAAAAGATCCAAGTCCACTTTTTTAAACCAGCGGATGAAATAGTCAAATTCCAAGTCCACCCAACGGACCCTACAAAAAACAGATCCATCGGGCACTTAAACCTCACCGAGACGCCAGACTATGGGAGTTTCGCGTGAAAATTGGGATATTTGCTCGGCATCCTTCAGACATGCCAGGAATCCCACGCAGGCTGGCCGAGCATAGCCTTAACATTCTAAAGGGATTCAAGCCGGTCAAGCAGACTCTTCGGCGTTTCTCCTAACCTAAGCGACAGGCCATGGGAGAGGAGCCATCCAAGCTACTGGAGGCCGGACTCATTAGAGAAATAAAACATCCGGATTGGCTAGCAAACCTGGTGATGGTACCAAAGAAGGACAAATCCTGGCGCCTATGCGTCGACTTCAAGGACCTTAATAAGGCTTGCCCAAAGGATCCCTTCCCCCTCCCTCGCATCGATCAAATTATCGACGCTACCGCAGGACACGACTCATTGTGCTTCCTCGACGCATACTCCGGTTATGACCAAATTAAGATGGCGGAGTCCAATCAAGCCGCAACGGCATTTATCACTCCATACGGCCCTTTCAGTTTTAACACAATGCCCTTCGGGCTCAAAAACGCCGGCGCAACATATCAACGCATGATCCAGACATGTCTGGAAAAGCAGATCGGCAAAACAGTAGAGGCATACGTAGACGATGTGGTCGTTAAAACCAGACACGTCGAATCCTTAATAGACGACTTGAGGCTCATGTTCAACAATCTCCGAACATACGACATTAAGCTCAATGCGGAAAAATGCATTTCGCGTCTCGCCGGAAAGCTCCCCGGCTTCATCGCTCCAAGAGGGGAATTGAAGCAAATCCAGCTAAAATCCGAAGTTTCATCGCAGTTGGCTACCCCAACCGACCTCAAGCAAATTCAGAAGTTAATCGGATGCGCCGTGGCCTTAAGCCGCTTTATCTCTCGATTAGGGAAAAGGCATTACCCTTTATCGCCTTCTTCGCGCACCAACACTTCGAGGGATTTGACGCGCCACGGCCGGATTGGAAGAAATAAAAGCCATCTTGGCCACCAACCCAATCTTGGCCGCTACCAAATGTCGGCTAACCAATGTTGCTATATATAGCGGCAACCCACCGTTGTAAGCGCAAAGGTTTCGCCGTCGAACGAGACGGACGGACATAAGTTCCCACTTCAAAAACCGGTATACTATGTATCCACTGTCCTCACTCCATGCAAATCACGGCACCCACATTATCAAAAGATGGCATACGCGGTATTTATGGCTCCCGAAAACTATGACACTACTTTCAAGAGTGTTCAACCACGGTGACCTCGGAAGTACCACTCCATGACATAATAAACAACCGCGATGCCACAGGCCGGATTGCCAAATGGGCCATCGAGCTCCTCCTGTTCGACATAACATATAGACCTCGGCGAGCCATTAAGTCACAAGTACTGGCCGATTTTGTCGCCGAATGGACAGAAGCCGAACTCCCTAAAGAGTACGGCGCGTACTCCAATTGGATCATGCACTTCAACGGCTCTAAAATGCTGGCTGGTCTGGGGGCTGGCATCGTACTGACGTCCCCATCCAGAGATACAGTCCAATACATACTCCAAATACTATACATAGACTCCAACAATGCAGCCGAATACGAGGCCCTTTTACATGGTCTTCGGATGGCAGTTTCCATGGGAATTTCACGCCTAGAGGTGTGCGGGGACTCGAACCTCGCAATATCCCAAATAAATGGAGACTTTGATGCCAAGGATCTGAAAATGGCAGCTTATCGCAACGTCGTCCTCAAAATGTCAGCTCGGTTCGAGGAGCTTGAATTCCACCATGTGGCTCGGGAAAACAATCAGGCGGCGGATATCCTCGCCCGTATCGGTGCTAAGCGCCGACCGTCCCACCTAACATCTTCTTGAAAGGCTGTTCAAGCCATCCGTAGTATGGGAAGGGATACCGTAACAACATTCCGCACTCGCCACAACACCGTACATACCTAACACTCGACACAATTGGAGGCTCGCCAATCAAATAACACCTTCAGCCCACGTGATAATGGCCATCATCGCCTGCGGGACAGAACCATTCCTGGCCTACCTAACCAGACAGGAACTTCCCAAGGACCAAAATGAGGCATGCTGCATAGTACGGCGATCTAAAGCCTACAAGGTCCACGAGGGAGAGCTTTATAAGAAAAGCACTACCGGAGTCCTTCAAAGGTGCATCTCTGAAGAGGAAGGGCGGAAACTGTTAGCAGAAATCCATGCTGGACTCGACGGCCACCACGCTGCAGCCCGGCCCTTGTAAGCAAGGCCTTCCAGACAGGTTTCTATTGGTCAAGGCGTCCGGCAGACGACATGGATTTAGTCCAACGCTAAGGCCGGTTGCTAGCTTTTTGCAAACCAAAGCCATATGCCGCCTACCGCTTCTCCAAACAATCCCCATCACTTTGCCCTTTGCGGTCTGGGGCTTGATATGGTCGGACCCTTAAAGGGGAAGCCATAATAAAAATACTTATTGGTCATGGTGGATAAATTCACCAAATGGATAGAAGCCAAACTAGTTAAAACGGCCAATCTGGACCAAGAATAGACTTCATATATGGGGTTGTAAACCGTTATGGCGCCCCCACAAAGATCATCACCAATAACGGCTCGAACTTTACAGCCGACGAGGTAAAACTTTGGTGCAATAACATGGGCATCAAGCTCGATTATGCTTCCGCCTATCACCCACAAACTAACGCCAAGTCGAACGAGCAAATGGTCTTATCATGAGTGGCATCAAACCCAGATTAGTGCAGTCCCTAAAGGAATCAAACACGACCGGGTAGAGGAGCTCGATTGCAGCACTATGGGGGCTGCGGACCACACCGAATCGCATTTCACTGGATACACACCGCTTTTTATGGTGTACGGCGGAGGCGGTACTCGTCGCGACATGATTCATGACTCGCCGAAAAGCGCATGTATGAAGAGAAAGAAGCCGAGATTGATCGGCAGGACAGTTTGGACGCCCTGGAGGAGGAGTGTGACATGGAAAAAGCTCGTTCCGCATTCTATCAGCAACAGGCTTGAAGGTATCAAAGCAGAGAAGTACGGGCCAAAACCTATAACGCTGGCTTAACTCGCTCTACGCCTATCGGAGAGGAAAAAGAACAAGCTCAAACCCAAATGGAAGGTCCTTCATTAATGACCAAGTTCGACCGTGGAGCGCATCGTTCATGGATGCATCGGACAATCGACCGAACCAAATCCATGGAACACAGCCGACCAAGATTCTACGCCTAGCGCCGACTCTATGTTCGCCTCTTACCTCCGCCAATTTTACATATCCGCTATCTGCTTTTATCTCTTTTCTTTCTTCTTCCTCTTCTGTGCCTTAAAAGGCTAAATTGTGTCTTGACTATTACAATCTTGACGCGCTAACCACGCCATTATATTCGGGGCTTCTTATACGTAAGCTTGATATAACTATTCTCCGGCTCTATGCCCCACACATGTGTTATTCTTCCACATGTACCTTTTTTCGCCATTATATGCATCGATATGACTTAAGTTTTGGCCAAGCTGGGTTGCTCGGCTCTTGTGTTTATGCCCTATGTTCCCTGTAATTCTGCTAGGGCATAAGGGGAGCACCTCTCATGATTGTTACCGCGGGTCGACGGATGTGTACCTCGACGGGTGAAGCCGAAAGCTAGCGTCTTAAGGGAATATTCGGTCGGTGAACAAAAGATGACTTTTATTTATTTTTATATGCCCCTGATGTTTATAGCTCGCGCTCTTTCGCAGTTCGACATGCACATTAGGGCATGCGTACTCAGGAAAGGAACCCTTAACGGAACTATTCTCCTCAAGATGTTTCTTACTATCCATGTAATATAACATAGCTAGTTGGGTACTTGTCTGCTCAAGCACTTATGACCCCTACGCCTGGTTTCCACGCTGCACTCCGGTTTTTACATAACTGAGCGGGTATTCGGATACACTCCGACTATCGGGTCCAGAGGTCGGGCTTAAAAGGTCCGCCATGACAAATGATTTACAATCCGGCTAGAGACAATACATGTCACTTGAAATACACAGTCACTTAGACTGACTAAATTCTTCTTCTATGCCATCCAACAGGTTGTCTAGCCTACAATCCTGTTGGGAATACTTTGAGGCTAATTCTACTTGGTCATACACCAAACTGACGGAGATCTCCTTCCCATCGGGCCCCATAGGTCCGACTCGCCATGTGGTTTGGGTCGACTTGGTATATCGCGCCTTCACCATGGCCCAAGCTTCCTTGAACCTTGTCGCCAGGCTGATATCTTCCATAATCGAAGGGCCGCGGCCCCTTGAGCTTCTATAAGCTCCCCCATGCCTCCTAGCGGGGAGACGGATGGCCACAAGGCTTGGGCAACATCTGCATCACCCGCCAACTTGTTCGCAGCCAGGAGAGCTCTGTAGAAGATCACCCAGACCCGCATCTCCTCCGCTGAACGACCCGCCAACATACCCGCAGACATCACTGTTAGCCGGCTTCTTCGCCAACTCTTTCCAAGGTTCTTTCAAGCACTTACTGAAAATGCCGGGTCGAAGCCGCTTATACTCCTTCACGGAGTCAGCAAGTCGGGCCCGAACATCCTTCGCCCACGCCCAGCTGGATATTGGCGCCTGGAGATTGTTTTTCTCCTTCCTAACCCGAAGATCAAGACGCTTGGCCACCAGCATTTAGTCTGCCGATTAGCACGCTATGCATCCCCAGTCAAGGTCAGATCGACTTCTCGATGCGCTTATATCTCCCACGGTCAAGCACGACTTAGAGGCATAACCGCATTGAAAGCAATGTCGCAAGTGAGGTAATCTTCACACAACCCATGTAATACATAAGGAAAAGAGATACATAGTTGGCTTACAATCGCCACTTCACACAATACATGAGTAAACATTACATCATACAGATACAATCAAGGTCCGACTACGGAACCAAAATAAAAGAAGACTACCCCAAATGCTACATGATCCCCGATCGTCCCAACTGGCTCCACTCATCGATCAACTCAAACGAAACAACACAATGAACAAGATCTTCATCGAGCTCCTCCTTGAGCTGGTGCATCACCCGCACGGTCTCATCGGCACCGCAAACTGGTTTTGAAGTAACTGTGAGTCACGGGACTCAGCAATCTCACACCATGAGATCAAGACTATTTAAGCTTAAAGGTAGGACAGGGTAGTGAGGTGGAGCTGCAGCAGTTTACTCAGCATATATGGTGGCTAACATACTAAAAGAGAGCGAGAAGAGGAGGCAAAGCACGGTCGAACAACTATGATCAAGAAGTGATCCTGAACTCCTACTTACGCCAGCATAACCCAAAACCGTGTTCTCCTTCGATCAACCCGAAAAGAGACACTCACGGTTACGCACACCGTTGGTGTATTTTAATTAAGATCAACTTCGGTTTTTCTACAACCGACATTAACAAATTCCCATCTGCCACATAACCGCTGGCACGGCTTTCGAAAGTTCAAAACCCTGCAGGGTGTCCCAACTTAGCCCATGATAAGCTCTCGCGATCAACGGCGAATAGACCTTCTCCCGGAAGCCCGATCAGCCTCGAATCCTGCCACAAGACATTTCACAGCAATAAAACAAGTCCAAAGAAGACCGCCTGATGCGCCGACAATCCCGATAGGAGCTGCACATATCTTGTTCTCGTGGCAACACCGGATGAGACATCCTCACGAGTAAACCAAACCTCGAAGTTGCCACGAGGGGCCCCGCAGTTATTTGGTTCGGGCCAAGACTTAGAGAAGCACCGTCCGGGGTAATAAAGATGACCCTGGATGCGCGACTCCCAAGGGAAAAAGGCTAGGTGAGGCAAATGTAAAACCAATGTTGGGCCTTGCCGAAAAGTCTTATTCAAAGCGAATCGTCAAGGGGGTCCTATAAATCACCCGACCGTTAGGGACGCAAAAACCGGGAACATAACACCGATATGACGGAAACTAGGGCGGCAAGAGTGGAATAAAACACCGGCATAAGGCCGAGCCTTCCACCCTTTACCAAGTATATAGATGCATTAATTAAATAAGATATATTGTGATATCCCAACAAGTAAACATGTTCCAACAAGGAACAACATCTCCATGTTCCAACAAGGAACAAACTTCATCTTCACATGCAACTAACAACGCTATAAGAGGGCTGAGCAAAGCGGTAACATAGCCAAACAACGGTTTGCTAGGAAAGGATGGTTAGAGGTTTGACATGGCAATGTGGGTGGCATGATATAGCAAGTGGTAGGCATCGTAGCATAGGCATAGCAACAGAGCGAGCATCTAGCAAGCAAAGATAGAAGTGATTTCGAGGGTATGGTCATCTTGCCTGAAATCCCGCAAGGAAGAAGAACGAATCCATGAAGAAGACAAACGGATGAGGTCGAATGAATCACAACTCCGAACGAACCAAGCTAACGAGAGAAGCAATCCGAAAGAAGCAAACAACATAGTAAAACAACCATCACATGAACATGGCATGATGCACAAGCGAGTATGATGCATGTCCGGTTTAATGAGGCATGGCATGGCAATATGCACAAACAATCCTACAACTTAAGTGGAGCTCAATATGCAACGGGTTGCATATTGACGAAACACCACATCAAATATTTAGTTCTCTCTCGGTTAGGTACTCAACAATATTAAATGTTGTTAAACATGGCAGGAGGTGGAGCATAATTAAACTAACTATTTAGGCAAGTTTAAATGAGGCCGGAAATAGGAAACAACAATTCCGGAAAATCCTCATGAGCAATATTTTAGATTCGGTACTGTTCTGCCCTAAACACAATTTTAGAGTTGTTAAACAGCAACATAAAGTGGACCATGTTAATCTAGGCATTTTTCCACCCCATTTACATATAAAGAACATTTAATTCGAAGTTACGGTTATTTAGTTATGATTTAAAGCATTTTAGCATGGCATTATGCAAAATAAACACAAACAGCATGTTAAACATTTTAACATGGGATGAAAATGACATATTATTAATCTACACGAAATTCTAAGCAATTTACATGTTTAAACCATTTTAACCGATGCACGGTTGATGAGTTAATACATGCATGAACTTTAGGGGTTTTCAAAAAAAGCTAAACTCTGGGATAATCAGCAAATTCGCAAATCTGAAAAAAAACATGCGCGGGCCGCAACAGAGGCTGGCCCAACAGTAACAGGCGGGGGGGGGCATTCACCATGGGCTTTGGCCCGGCCGGTGGCGCAGAGGTCGGAAGGGGCGCCTGGCCCGGGAGGCCGGCGAGGGGCGCGCCCACGCGCCGCACTCGTGCCAGCCCGAACGGGCGCTTCTCTTCTCAATCCCTCCGGATCGAGGGAGGCAGATGCAGCGCCGCGGCGACGTGGTACAGCAGGCCGGGCAGGGTGGAACTCGTGGATGGCGGAACGGCAGACGCGCCCCGGCGGCGGATCCGCCGGGCGGAAGCGGAGCTCGCTGTTAGGGGCGGCGCAAGGCGGGTTTCGCGGGACGGAGAGAGAGAGATGGGGTCAGGAGAGAGAGGAGGAAAACAGGACGGGTGGCGCTGCTCACCGGGCGACGAGCGCCAAGACGCGGAGACGCCCGGCAAAGGAGCTCGCCGGGCGACGGGCGGGGGGAGGTCCGCGAGGCGGGAGGCGCTGGGAGGCGCACTGCGGGCGAGGGAGCCAGCACGGGCGGCGGCGCCGGCTTGCTGGGCCCAGATCGCCCGAGGCGGGCTGGCGATGGCTCCCCGGCCTCGCGGCGGGCGCAGGAGGCCACCGCACGCGGGGTTGGCCCGGGAGACGGCTGGGCGACGATGGCGCCCCGGTTGGCTCCGGGCAAGGGGCGGGCGCCAAGTGGAGGGCAGGTGGACGGAGAGGGCGGAAATGGAGGAGAGGAGGAGGGAGGCGGCTGGCTGATGATTGGGGAGGCGCGAAATCAAGGAGGGAGGTAGGTAGCTGCCCAAAATGGACTAGAGGGGTCCATAAATAGGAAAGGGGCTAGGGTTTGGTCCTTGGGGGTTTTGAGGGTTTTGAGCCCGATCGCGATCCGACGATCAGAAAAAGAGGGGTTTAGGTGAGCTGCGGAGGGCTGTGTAGAATGCCTCGGCTGAGAAGAGAGAGGAACAGAGCGATTCAAGCATCTGCTTCCGAGACCGAAACGTCCGATTTAATATACCGCTATATCGCGTAGTAGGTTTAACGGTTGGCTATCAAATGGACTCAATGCGATTTAAACTTGGCAAAGCGGCCTGTCTACACTATAATAAGACCGCATGACAAGTTGTTTCCCATTCCGAGAACATTTTATGCCACTTATAAAATAATATCTTGAGAGGTATGCGCGCAGGCAAGTGTATCCGGACTCGAACGACAACGGAGAGAACCAATGAACTCGAACGGATGCAAGTTTTGAAAACATGCGGATGAAAAGCAGATGATGCCATGAGATGAGATGCATAACAAAAACAAAATGCAAAACAAATGACAAAACCCAACCACGAAGGAAATAATAAATCACATCTCCGAAAAGGCAAGAGTCGGAGTTACTTAATATGGAAAGTTGTATCCGGTGTTACAACACTCCACCATCATTTAGAGGATCTCGCCCCGAGATCTAGGATGGCACCGAGGGAAAAGGAAGAGGAAGAGAAGAGGTAAAACTAAGTTGCTTCTTTGACAAACGAGGAAACCATGAACCTAGAGAGGTTGAGCAAAATGAAAGAAAGAAAATAACGAAGATGAACGAGATTGCAAACAATCCGTTAGAAAAGAGGAACAAGGAACATTACGATAACTTGAAGGTTGAAAAGGCATGAATCAAGAGTTTAATGGACAAGATAGAATTCAAACCACCCGCTTAAAAACAAGATGAGAGAGGAAGAATTGGCAGCACTGATTGAGCATGGAAGAAATATAACATGAACTAGAGAAGATGGGATGATACTTGATGAAATCAACAACATAACGCCTCCTAACTATTGAAAAAAAGGCACAAGGTAAGAAAGATTTTACAGCTCTCCGTTGAGGAAGGAGGCAAAACTTGATAAGATGAGAGAACTCGAATGAAAACATGATACTCCAAGTTAAATGGATAAGCAAGAAAAGAACATGATCTTGACAAAAGAAAGATGATGGGTCAAGAGTGCAACATCACAATGCCTCCGGAAGAAAAATTGAAGATAGGTCGTTGGAATAAAGGAATGGAGAAGAAATGACAACTTCTACCACAAATGAGTTTGGAAAGCACCTTCAAGAAAGGTTATAACAGAGTTGTTGGAAAACCAACAACGAAAGAATAAGCTTGTCATGGCCTTATGGCAAACATCTCAAATGATGAGGTGACAACCCGCCATTAATGAAACAAATGATTGGTTGAGATCAAAGAAGATAAGAGAAACTTCTTCACCGAGATGAGAAGGAGAAAATTGGATCATAGATACGCACCACAAATAGCAACATTCCTTAGGGAAGGCTTTAGGTGAAATATGGCCCAAGATAAGTCTAATGAAGAGATTGATGGATTTAAATACCTCATTCTTGACAACATGTGAATCATGAAACACTAACTCAAATTGTCGAGAATGACATAACACCACCTCAAAAGATAATGATAGAAAGAATTGCACTTCGGAATGCAAGATGAAGAATGCTTGAACTCCTCAAAACAAAACATGTGTTGAACACCATGCTTATTTTAGAGTAGCTTGACGGATCTTAACTCCGAGAGAAATCTTGATGAACGATTGAAGAATAAAAAGAATCCTTGAGGAAGCAGCATGTAGAGCCTCCATGATGAACTCCGGTAACCAAAAGGATGATATAAAGAAAGAGAAGTTGAAAACACAAGGTGAAGCCTTGCGTGATAAGATGAAGCTTGAAATGATATAACCGAGAAGACTTGGAACTCCGAAAGAAAGATGAAGCATCTCGCATCAAATTGTGATATGATGAACAAACCCGAAAGAAGAGATGAACAACTTAGAACTGAGAAATTGGTACCATTATTAACTCCTAAGAATGAATCAATCACTTGGATGAAACAAGAACAAGAATTATGTTATGCGATCCTTCACCAATTTAGATTGATGACAAGCAACGGATTTGGCATACTACTTATTCCCGTGAGAAAAGATTAAGATAGATATGGCTAAAACTTGAGAAGGTATTGATGGAACCACCGTGGATTTGGAAACAACAAATGAATTGATATGATAAAGAAGGAAGTGAAATCTGAACAAACCACCGTAAGAATTGAGAATGAACGAAGAAGGCACAATTCACCGGAAGAATTGGAAACGAATAAAGATGCTTGACAAAATTTAGATACATTAGAACGAAGAGATCATGAACTGATTAGAGGATATAT